>JAOYMR010000014.1:14518619-14537711 GCA_025802075.1 Tenebrosternarchus preto
CCCCCCCCCCCCCCCCCCCCCCCCCCCCCCCCCCCCCCCCCCCCCCCCCCCCCCCCCCCCCCCCCCCCCCGGGGGCTAAAACGGATTATTCATGTGCATCACACACCAATCTGCTTCAGGTGACGAGGAGCTAAAGGGAGTGTACATGGGTGTGGGTGTGTGTGCGCACGTGTGTGTATGTGTGTGTCACTAGATGAGTGTCATGAATGCAAACTCTCAAAACGACATTAATGCTGTTTATCTGATGGAAGAAGTTAATGCAGGTCTGACACATGATGATAAAAAACAGGGACACGTACGATCTCAGAACCAGTCTTTAAATCACACTGAAGGAATGACTCAGGTAATGAGACCGTCGGAAGCATGAATACCAGAAGCAGAGGCTGGAAACCCAGTCAAACTCCAGTTTTGATTGGGCCCACGTGGTGTTATGGATTGTCTCATGAGGTTAATGCTGAACAAGTCAAAGAATCGGTTTTCGTCCAATGGGAGATGACCTCAAAAGAGGTCCAAATTGGAGATGGGCATCATAGCATGTGAAAGTGGATCACTGTCTACACCAGGCAATTCTGACTGAACAACGGTCCCAGTACATACTATTTAGATCTTATTAAGGGCCATGATTACCAGGATCAGGTGTGAATAGGTTTGGAATTATGAATTGGGTGGGCACATGCAGACAATTTTAAATGTTTAATGTTACATGTTTTCTAATGTAACATACTATATAATTTTTATACTGTTCTCTGCTGTACTGAAACACAACAGTCATTACAGTCACAAAGTTTCGTGTCTGTCTAAAGCTCACATGCAGGTATGTCATTTACCAGCACAATATGCAAGATGCCTGAAGATGTACTCAAATAGTAATTTGGGTAATTTGGCACATCTCCTACGTGAGCAACAACTCACTCTCACTCCCTTTTAACACAATTATCTATGATAAAGTTCCGTTTATTTGTCTGTTGCATGAATTAAATATCCATTAGAAGTTAGCAACCAGTTTGCGCGAGGCAAAAAAAACAAGAGTCCTGAGCATGAGTCAACCCCCTCCAGCTATGATTCGCCTTGGTAACTCCGCTCACAGAACCGGTAGGAGCGTGCCCGTAGGCCTCGGTTTACGCATTAGCTTAGCCTGTTTGACAGATCCGTAACACAACCAGTTTGCACACACACCAGCAGGCATATAGGGTAGTACTGGCACGTGTGTCGGAGGTGATCCCCACTGGCAAAGCCGTGTCACGTAACGGCGATGTAGATACTCCCAATGCCCCGGGAGGAATGTTCCAGGGCGTGGAGGCTTCTGAAACTCTTAGCTCTGGAAATCCGTACGCTGGGCACAGCTGCCCCGTGGAATGCGACGGGTGAGATCCAAGGTTCCTCAACGAGAAGTGCAGCTGGGGTTTGCTTGGGTTGGACCTCACGTGTGCCGTCAAACAGCTCAGGGTTGTGATTATGACTCAAGTCGATTGTGCTCGGCCCAGCCCTCTAAATGTCCGCTGTAAGATGACGCGGCAAGGCTGGGGTTACAGGAACCGTTGACCAAGGCCACACATAAGGGCCACGCGACAACAGTTCCATGACATCACCGCAATTTCCAGGATCACGCAAAACAAAAGGCACATTCACGAGTCAAAAGGTCTGTGCGGTTAATCAGCTTTGGGTTTCAAAATTCAAAAACTGTTTTGGGACCAAACGTGGCACAGGAGACCAGCATGGACAGGTGTCTGAAGAGAAGAGTCCAGAACAGCAAGCAACGTGTTAATTAACCTGAACCATGAGGAGAGAGATAAAACCAGGTTGAGTCAAGTTTTGGGATGGTACCACAGAAGGAAGCAAACCACACCACAGCTCTACAATAAAAGACCAAATGGCAGATGGATATGAAATCGTAGTGAAAAACAAGTAATAATTATACAAAACCATGATCAACAAAGAACTACCCTATAACAATTGCACCTGTCCATAAAGATTGACGGCTGTAGTCCAAATTCACTTCATGACGTCTCAGACACAGAAAAACCCAGACTGTAACTAATCCCAACCTCCACGTTAATTGGCTAGACTTACCAGACAAGTTCTGTTGTGTTCAAGTAAAAGGTGGGGCATGTTATGACATCAAGACGTTAAAAACTACGTAATAAACATGCCCGGTATAAATGCCTTTCTTGGGTAGAGGAACGGGGCACCAAGGCACATTCAAATTCAATTCAAAACACGGAATCTTTATCCACCATCGCCTGACTGATCAAAGTGAAAAATCCTGAACCACGTTAGGAAAAGAAGACGTAATGCGTGCGCCCAGCGAGCTACGGAACAGGAGCTCCATCGTAAAAAGCGTGAGGTGTAAACACGCGATTCACCTGCCTAATGGCGCACCGCTGCACGTCCAGCCGACGAGTCCGGTCATTCGAAAGTGCGCTGCCGCGGTGGGTCTCATGGCCAGACAGTGTCATGCTAACTCTGAGGCACCATAGGTTCCTCCGCTGCTGCGAATTCACACTCAGGCAGGTGTCATCCAGCACGACCACTTAAATCGTGTATGGGGGAGAGGAAAAGGAGAAACAAGCTTTTTTTTTTTTTTCCCCTCTCTCCCCCCCCCCCTTCACTGTTTCCTCGGTACCCACCTCTTGTGGCGGAGCTACGAAGCGCTGTTGCCACGGAAACGCGAGAGGCTGCGCCAGCATTGGCTGGGCAGCCCGTGATGAAGAGCGGCCCGTCAGCCGCCGGTCTCCACTCCACACTCCGCCCCTCCCCAGTTACACCCCCCCCCCTTTCCCAGTTTGCTTTTCCTGCCTCGCACGAGCTGACAGCCGTGTGAGAGACGCCATAGAGTAGTAGAGTAGCGCTCGCGATCCGCTCCAGACTGAAGCATTATGGCCACGTGAGCAAATTACAGCGCAGGGTGAGAGAGGGTGTGTGTGGGTCCGCAGACGGAGAACATCTGAGAGAGCTCTGGGCGTAGCAGCGGCTCCCTGACGCTCTCAGACATTTACCACAGCAGCCATTTCTTTACTCCAAGCACTTTCACATTACGAGGGTTTTATGTATAACCAAACTGGCAGATCAGGAACGTAAAAGAAAACTTATTCGCAGCGTCTCTGCAGTAAATCGGCTGCTATGCGTTATGCTAATTAACAGGGAACACAGAGTTCTAGTCACAAATTCGGCACAAATGAAGGAACCCTTGCTGATCTAACAGGATGTCACATGCGATCATGGACTCTGCGCTGCTCTAAGCCAAAACGTGTGTCGTCTTCGGCAGGGCGCCGAGCGAGTACAGTGAGATTACTCCACTCACACATCCCTGTCCAAAAAGGGGCCAAATTAAGACAGAATCCTGCAAAAATCGATTCCCTTAAGCACACGAGATCAATTTATCGATCGGATTTGTACATTCGTGATTTCACACTCTCTGAGGGGATACAGAGACAGCAAACTTATTGATTTGAAAGATTAGCATATTATGCCCTCGAAGGTTTGTTTTCTACTACTGCAGCTATCTGAACCTCTGCAGAAAAGTTGGCAAAATGCAGTCCTTAAAACTCAAGATCACTTGAAGACAGATGAGGCTTTGTAAGGGGAATTTGTTTCTGTTCTTGAAAAACAGGAAGCAGCCTGAGAAGTGTTCCTGGTCTTCACAGTGAGAAACCACAGCGCAGTCGCACACGTGTGAGCGAAGGGTCCCAGGCTGCAGAAGATTGATGATGTTGGTCACGTACAGCACTCCTTTCTCAAACACGCAACACAAATTAGCTGAAGAAACACACTTCCCAGCCTGCAGGCTGCAGTAGAGTTACCGTGGTGACCCAGGTTACAGTGTCCGGATGCCTTCCACTCCGCATCCGCACGTTGCGTGACCTTAGTGACGGGGGTTTGTTTACGTTAGGCCTGCCAAAGGCCATGGGCCCAGAGCTTAGGGTAGTACAACCCTTCCTCTGTCAGCAGGAGCCAGTGAGCTTGTACAGTTGCAGCTTAAACAATAATGGATGTCTATTTAACATGTTTGGGGGGGGGGGGGTCTCTTAAAATGGTTTGAAACTGTGGGCTTCATAATTCAATTATGAGGCTGTGGAAACCGACAGTACTCTAAGAGAGCACCATTCTTAAGGATGTCACCTTAATTAGCCTGTTAGTGGAGAATACGGCTCAAGCACCAAACCAGTTTGTGTAATTGAAAGCCAGCCTTTCCCTCCGGTGTCCTTGGGTGTCACATGTAGAGTGCGAGTCTGTTTTCACTGCTGCCGAAGGCAGGCGAGCCTCCGCGGAGAGGAGGTGGGGGGGGGGGGGGGGGCAATTCCCAACCCAATATCCACACGCTATTGGTACCCCAGCTTAAAATGGAAGCAAACGTGTCTGAAATAAACACGCATGAACAAGCGTGCGACAGGAGGGGCACCAAACGAGCCGCTGACGCAACAGGCAGATGATGAGGAGAGGCGGGTTATAAATAGAACGGGCCCGGCTGATTGTGACGTGCCCCACACTTGCTAGTTTCTTCAAATTACTGTAATAAATCACTCACCTCGAGG
This sequence comes from Tenebrosternarchus preto, assembly GCA_025802075.1. Lineage (NCBI taxonomy): Eukaryota > Metazoa > Chordata > Actinopteri > Gymnotiformes > Apteronotidae > Tenebrosternarchus > Tenebrosternarchus preto. Next base: position 14,523,152 of record JAOYMR010000014.1, read on the forward strand.
GCATTTCAGGCCCCCGAATAATCGCCAGCCACTCATCTTGCCAGGAGCCACCTCTTAGTGCTGTGAAGATCCCCCTCGTGGGTGGCTGCCGGTGTCTAATGAGTAGAGAGGTTGGCCGATTCATCGCCACGGAACTCGGTTTTATTTTTTAAGGGCATTGAATTAGTTTATTTAAAATAAAGTGCCCTGCAGACAGAGTGCTGTCGGCTACTCTCTAAACATCAGCATGAGCTACTGAAAAACCCACATCAGTCAACCACTACTAATAAGATCCTGTTGGCTCTGACAACCATCACCAGACCTGAAACTGCTTTGACCAGGGTACGGCCAGGCAACCATCAACAGGCCTGAAACTGCCTTGACCAGGGCCAGGATACGGCCAGATCAGCCATCACCAGGCCTGAAACTCCATTGGCCAGGCAACCATCAACAGGCCTGAAACTGCCTTGACCAGGGCCAGGATATGGCCAGATCAGCCATCACCAGGCCTGAAACTCCCTTGACCAGGGTACAGCAAGAGCAACGATCACCGGGCCCTAGACTCCCTAAACCTGGGCCTGGGTCCAGTCGGAGCGACCATCAGCAATTGTCCCCATCCTTCTCCTTGCGCTACTGTGCTTGTACTGACTCGATAATGAGAGCATTAGATTTGACTATTTCCTCAGCGATGACTCATAGGAGCGTTCTATTGAAGCAGAGCATCTACTGCCTCCACTTAGCCATTAAAGATTCCGACCTGAAGCCAGGGCACTTGTGAAACAGGCTCTCGGCTTCTTCAAACCGGCACTGCATGCGACAGTACACTACGTGACCCCAGGAATCACATCCTGCTTGCATCTTGGCTCGTTTGTTGCCATTGCCTGATTCTTTAGCCATCCTACAACTGGAAATAAGCTTGAGATGAGTAGCATTCAGAGTAGTATTATTTCAACCGAACCTTCAATAAGTGCCATGGTTACTTTGATAATCAAAAAGGAAGACTTTCAAACAAAATATTGTGGGAGGCAAAAAAAAGGGATCATTTTCATGATTCCCGAACATAATGAATGCTTTTTCGATGTCATGAACTAATCCCACCGACCCCTGCTCTTTTTCAACGAGGCCCCATCTAGGGTGTGTGTGACGCACTGGAACACTCTGCTTTGCTTATGCAAACATCAACCACAACTCAAATGCAAATCCAAACAGTCCATGATGCATGATAAGAGGAAGTTCTGAATAGCAGCCACAAATATACAAATTTGTTCACTTAGGAAGTGTGGGGCAGCAGTAGCCACACAGTAGGAGGAGGCAGTTCTTCATAGCGAGGCATGTGCTTCTGCTTGTGTGTGTGTGCGTGTGTGCATGGGCACCAAAGGGACATCCCATCGGTATGCATCACGATGCAGGCAGCAGGCCCACGCATGAATTACATGTGTGGAGTTTTGCTTGTGTTTTGGAGGGGGGGGGTAACCGCAGTGGAGACATCTCAGCAGTGTTCCTGGGTCAGCGGTAAAGGGCTCTCAAGTCATTTAAATTCCATGACCAGATTCCGTGACCCGAGATCAGAACGTTTCTACTGGAAGATCTCCTGATCACACTACTTTGTCTATAGTCAGTCCATTGGGAAACAAAGGAGATCCTCCGATGTGAGGGCCCTCTGGTGACTTTGCCGTGCAGGTTTTATCGTGCTAAAGCCAGTTTTTTTGGGGAGTTTGGCAGTGTGATGAGGTGGTGCCATTAATCAGTAGCACGGTGGGGGTGGCTGCAGAGGGCCACCCAGAGCCCAATAGCATTAGTGTCTGGACAAGCTCCAAGTACAGAGGCTGGAAAACAGAGTTGCAGCAGTAATGACACAGTGCCTGGAGCCTGTTGTGGTATAGGCCCTTCTCCCTCAGCACCGAGGGCATTTGTTACCAAGATTACGCATCTATTAGGACCAACTGCCCATTTCCTGATTGCATTCATTAATAATGGCTCTGTGCTTGGTGGACAATGACTTCAACCCACACACAGCTGCAAACACAAAACAAAAAGTTTAAGCTGCTGATGCTTACAAAAGGAGACTCTGAAGGTTGACACCGAAGCTGGATAACTGGAGAATACAAGAACACTTAATAATGTAAACTTCTGAAAAGTTGTTTGACCTGTGACATTCTGTCACTGCGACACTCACTTTGCAAAGTCATCTGTGGCTGCATGGTTAACCGAGCTACCAGGATTTCTTCACTAGTACTGGGGGGGTGGGGGGGGGGGGGGATTCTGACTCAGCAAAATAGGGCCTAAAGAAACGTCATTACTGTTTGGCCTGTGAAGGGAAGAAAGTGCCTGTCCTAGATCAACAGCAACTGCAATTTCAGCAGCTGTTCTGAGGTCTCCTACGGTGACCAACGAGTGGAATGGATGAGGGAGAGACTGGCAAACTGCAGAGAAACCCGCAGGATGGGAGATGCACTTCCACCACTTTTAAAAGAGCCTTAAGGGTATGAACTTATATTGACTGAGGCTTCTTCTTCTTTCAGTAGTACTTTTCCCACAATCTTCTGTAACCTTTCACCCCTGCCATTATGATGTTAAAACAGCTAATGTGCCAAATAAATGAACAAAGTATTCCCCTTGTGCAAACTAGTTCCTTATCAGAGGGAAATTGTGCTCAGTGGAAAAAATGGCACCCACCATAAATAGCTGCTGGAAGCAGGGCAGAATACTGAGAGGTCAAAGGTGATTTGGTCACCAACACAACTTTCACATCCACCACTGTCCCAGACGTAATTCCACCCCTCCCCTGCAACAGTCGACCCAGGACAGGCTTCCTCCAGGAAACACTGCAGAGCGCAGGAGGTCAGTGGAACTCGCAGGCGGTGCGGCATGCTGAGCCCTCTCGTAAACTGACTTCACTTATTAATGGACTCACTGAGTGGAGATAGTGTGTCTGCAAAACACAAGGCTTGATTACACTGTAAACTCAAACCCGGTGAAAGTACTGTATTGTACTTCAGTTGGGTGGCATGGAGTTGCAAGGCCTAAAATCAAGGGTCACATATTATGGGATTATATTGATAACGTGGGATGGGATTATAATGCTAATATGTCACGCACTATTAGCCTGCACTGTTTTGACCAGAATTATTGTGAAACTGTCATGATTCTTAAACACCACTTTTGTTCCCACTAAAATGTTCACGTTTCAGTCATAAGAAATGTCTTCAGAAACACATGTTCATTCAATACCCTGCCCTACTAATAACATGACCTTATGGCGTAATTATTATACAACAAATTAACTCAGATAGTGACTTAAAACTATAGGTGCTAATAGATACATAGCCCATTTGTTGCCCATGTGAACAAGGGTTTTAGTTGTCTTTTTAAGGTCTAATCTAATTATTTTGCCTGACATGTACCTTATGACTTTGGGTTTAACGTTTGAGCACGTGATAATAAAAAAAAAAAGACAAGACAAACTACAGGCTACTATATCTAAACAGCCTGTCAAACAACTGGAAAAAGACAGAGAAACTCCACCACTAGCCCGCGAACACCTCCCCTACACATTAGCAAACCACTTTCCACAACCAGCTGCCGTGTTTAGACGGTATGGCGTTCGCCGTTTACTACGCGGTTATTAATAATGCAGCGGAGGTGGGCCGTCACCTCGCGCTAGCTTTCCCCGCCAGCGCAGTTAGGCTCGGCGCCGACGGCCTTTCGCTCGCGTCCGCGCGGCGCTCCGCCTGTTGCTGGGGCCTCCTTGCTCGTCTCTGCCTCTTGTCTGCTGAGGCAGGGGGAGTGGAAGGCAATCAATGCTGCGTGACTCATTCGCGCGACGCTGAGGGCGAGCCTAATCATCGTCAATATTTTAACAGCGTGACGGTACGCTTGTAAAAATGTTTGTGTGTGTGTTTTTTTTTTCCGTTATGTTTGAATCGAAAGCCTCAAACCGAAACAGGCTCAGTTGGTGTAACTACAGTGTGAAAATAACATGCTACAGTGTGAAAATAACATGCAATTGCTCTCAGTGAAGTTAACTGCTCTTATAAAGAGATTAGAGACGAAAAAGACTGCAACTCTGGGACGGCCAAGTAAAGAATGTCCTGATTTTCTCCAGGGTAAAACCCACGCCAGGGTGACGAGGGGACAGTAAAGGTCCCTATTGAAAGCCATCTCTTCGGGCTGAGTCAGTGTAAGTGCTATACTTCCCGATCAGTAAGAAATATGTTGTTGGGCGTTAGAATTCCTGACCAAAAACAAACATTGACAACACCGATTTGCTTATCCTAAGGACCAGTATTCTTAGACAACAGCGGTGTACAGCTTTCCTTTAGCACTTTAATAAAAGGATTCAATAACCTTGAAGCTCTGAAAACGATCGTCAAGGGCTTAATAATGGTATACTTAAAATAGTGGTGCTTGTACTGTTTCTCCAGAAACATAATATGAACAGGAGATGGTGGAATTGCTAAAGTACTCCGGCGCATCCACTTATTTTCGATTCACTTGCAGCGGACTATGGATGTGATCCAGAAAGGAAATAAAGGATCTAAGTGTTCTGGGCCTGGAAACTTAACAGACTGGCACTTCTGCAGAACAAAAAGTTCTATTAACTAACCACTCAAATTAAGACTGTCAACATGCCAGGGGTATGACTCACCCTGCCTTCGGACTATAACCTGGGCGCGAAAAATCCTGAACCGCATACACCCACTCCCGCCCGTGTCCGAACTAGACGGACGCTGCTCATGTACGAACCCAGTTCCGCAAACCGTTTTCTTTTCATGACATCCACTCGCTATTTACCTTTACATTTACATCCCTGTTCTCATTTTGAGAGTGCCACTTGAAACGTTAAGCGATGCAGCCCTTTGTCGGGCGGTACCTAAACACATAGCGCGATACTTTCTATTCGTATACTGCTGTTTCTAGATCAGCCAGACAGTGACGAGGAAACGATTTCGCGACGCCCCTAGATTAGCGCGGAGCTCGAGCGTTCTGTTAAAAAAGATCAAAGCAGTAATGTCGAAAGGTTCCGTGAAGGGCCATTTGAAAAAAGACAAACACTGCAGGTTTACAGCAGGCATGCATTTCTACGAGCTCGCTAAGTAAACGTCAGTTCCTACGATTACAGTAGGCTATCTCTAGACGCGGTCTGGTTGTTCAAACTGGCTCAGGTGAGCAGCACACCCAAGAATTTGTCTAGTCTGGAAAATCTTCCTATCAGTAAATCAAGGTTACTATCTAGCTGTTAAGCTAACATTGCATTGCTCTGGTTATGTTACAAACAGGATTGGAGCAGCCCCGCCTATTTTGCTTGTAACTCTTTACAGTTTACAAATGTTAAGGGGAAAAACGCATGTATCGCTCCGCTGGCCAGCTGATTTAGTAAACGTTAGGTTTTTGATAACAGGAAACGTTAGTTAATGTTGCACTCATAAATCAAGAGCGCTAGCTAGCAGGTAACCGTTAGCGCGAGGCACAAGTTAGCAGTCACCTAGCGGGCTGCTTTTACCACCATCATTTAACGTGAATGTACAAAAATATAACTCGTGTAGCAAGGTTCGTCACTTACCTTTTTACTGTAGAAAGAATGGCTTCTGAAAAGAGCTATTTGTGAACCTTGGCCATTTGTTTGGCAAATTTCCAAGTAGCTAACCCATGCACATCCTGTGACAGGTCGATGTTTGCCAGCCAACGCAATGTTATGCCTCACTGGATCTGTGTACGTTAGCTGACTAAAAAGCTAGCGAGCTAGCCATCCACTAGCTAGCGAGGCAACAACCAAGCTCAGAAGATTAACCTCTCCCATAAGGGAGGATACACCCCCCCCCGGTGTTGTTTTATTTAGACAGGCGCAAGCGTAAATGTAGTTAAATGCATTGGTTGTTTCCTTATCTTTCTAGGCAGACGCTGTCCGATTGGCTCTCTATTAATAAACTCCAGATGTGAAGCAATGTGTCTTTCAGCCAGTTTTAAATTCCGTTTTAGTATACCGAGGATTAACTCTGCAGGACAGCTAACAGACCCCTAACCTCTGAAACCATTTCACTTTTTGGTACCCATCGCTTCGTCCTCTTACTCATCAACGTCAATAAGTCAGCATCATCTTTCTAGTTGTGATTAAGTTCTTCTGTCATCTCCGCCCGCTCCTCTTCAATTTAAATCATACTTAGCTTGTTAGCGCGCCCTAGTGGTGGCTTTTGTAAATGAACGTTGATGTACAGTAAATCAGATGAATGGATTGCACGAAACAGCAGTCCTACAAATCACAAAATGGATACATACATCACCAGTCTGATAGCTATAAACACTCTCCCAAGATTCAGCGTTTTTCCAAGTATGCATTACTTTATTGAGGACCATCTTGGTGCAAGAGTAAATAGTTCCAATTATCTACAGGGACAATGAAGAAGCCTAATTCGTTATAGTTAAAGCCAGTCACTGAAATATTTTAATTTCCATGCATTACAAAGGCGTTCCATTCTAAGTTGCACAAATATCTTAAAATGTCAAAAGGTTCTGCCTTGTAAAACTGTGTAAACAAATCAATGCTGGTTGAAGATTTATGAGAATTGGAAAAGTTCACAAAAGCAATTATGTCACTCATGAGAAGGTCAAAACGACAAGGTAGACGACATGTACATTAGGAATCTGCAGCCCAGAGGGTTCCGTCAAATCTTGTGAAAAGGCAAAATGCTGTTTGATACATTATCAAATATTCACATTTGGCACAGGGGAGGGTAAAAAAATGTAAAAGGCAAAAATATACACCAAAAAAAAACAATAAATAAACATTTCAAGTATGTTTGGAATAAAAAGGCAAAACAAACTGGAATGAAGTCAGGAATTCAAGATTAAAAACCAACACTGACTGTAAACCTTCTGAGGTACTTCTAAGGTCTTGGCAGTCATCATATCAGCAGTAAAATGAAGAGAGGGGGGGGGGGACATTATCAACCTGAATGAGTTAAGCATACAATTCGTTTCCATGACATAAAAAATTATTTTCTTCTTTTTTTATACACAAATGTGGTTATTATTAAAATATATTTTAAAAATGTGATCTTTACCATATAGTAAAACATATAAAAAATATCCTACAATAACAAAAGTAGAAATATTGAACATGTGTACTTCAGATTATGTACAGTGGAGGAGAAATATCTGCCCTCCATCAAAAAAAAAAAGTCCAAAAAATGAAAAAGTCTTTACAATCCTTGGAAGAGGAAATGATTCCCAGCTATGTGTAGACAGAAGAGCGGAGAATGTTGAATCGTTTCAGAGTCATGCGGATGTGTCCCAAGTCACGGTTCACCTTCTCTAGCCGATTCTCTAATGTGACCTGAGAAAAGAAAAATAAATAAATAAAAAAAATCACCACAAAAGCAAAAAATAAATAAATAAACAAATTCACCCACTAATATTCTGTAAAAGACAGAGACAGAACTGGCATGTAGGTACCTCATCGAGCTTGGTCTGTAAGGTGACCCGGCCCCCGGCCCCTGGGATTCGACTCAGCGCCGCCTCTATCTGTGGATTTTTGGAGGAGGGAGGTGAGATGGTAAATATCTGGAGGTCAGCTTCTACAAAAGAGCGAAGCGTCCGACACTTAAAGAGCGACTGAAACAATGGGGCTTGGAATCTGAGCTTTCCAGCTCCCCTGGGTGTGAGGTGGGGGCATTCTAAAAATAGGGATTATTAACTGGAGCGGAACCCAACGCAATGAAGCCAGATTGCGTAAGAGATCCTGTACAGTGTGGTGAGGTGGACTGCACCCTGGGGGTTGCCACGGAGACCAAGACGCGCGATGGCCAAAGAGCTGGTGGCCACTCCCCCGGCGCTGCGGGAGGATGGTCCCCCCTAGTGAAGGGCTGAGCAAACACAGGGTGTCCGGGCTTGAGAGGGAGACGCCCTCTGGTCACTTCACGTGCCTTGATCATCAGGATTAGATCAGGATAGGATTACAAGCAGTGAAATACATCTCCGGATTAAAATCCTACTGGTACACAGCATGTAAAATGCAAATCTGTTCCTGTCTCCCGATTACCAGCTTCCTGCTGTGTTTCTGTTCCATGTGTAAATTTTAGCAGCCGCTTGGAAAATTCCGTATGGTGTTAACGTGACGCACGCAGGCCACGGGGTGCGTTTTACACGGCTTCGTTGCTTCATGTAATGTTCTGTTTTTTTTGTCATATATGGAACGGAAATACTGACATACTGGCCCTTGTACTGCAGCTGGCTCAAACCACGTCTTCTGAAGTGCTCTGGCTGATCACACTTCCGCCCGCGCTGGGTGCCTTTACATGTGGATAATCCTTTAGGAATATAATCCCGATACTACGGCAGGTGTAAACGGAAGCTAAATATCAGATTTATGGTATCGTTTCCTTTATGTAGCGACATGCTTTAAGAAAAGCTCGGTTGTTTCACCCACGCAGGCTGAGCAAAGAGGGCCCCTCCCGGCCCCCACCGCCATTACGAGCCGACGTGCCTGTGCGTCACGTTACGTCTCGATGTAGAGTGCGGCTAGTCTGCGCACGCACGCACGCACGCACGCACGCACGCACGCACACACACACACACTCCCCCGTCTGCTGCTGCACCGTGAATCTGTGAACAGTGCAAACTATAAAAAAAAGGCTTTTTATTTGGCTTCCCTACCAAGCGCTGGTTTTTTGAACCACACTGTTCAGACAGAACATCAGAAATGACAATGTCTGTAATTTGCAGACCTATATCATTTTCCCCAATGGTTCAACAGATTGATTGAACTTGAAGGGTTAATCCCATTAAGTGTCCCTGAATGACGTCTTAGTGAAATGTCATCCATCTGATACAGTATAGCTACATTCTGGTCGTGAACTAGCTGCTATTATGTAAAGTTTCAGTTACCAGTAGAAATGACTTCCACATCAAATACATAGGAAGAGCAACATGTCAGTTCGGGGCTGGGGGGGTTTCCATTCTGATTGTAGAGGCTGCAGGGGGCCCAGGAAGCAGGTTAAAGAAACATGATAAATTACCATGATAAAGAAGCCAGACAATGGTGCAATCGAAACTCACCTGCTGTTTCTCCTGTGTGAGCTCGTCAAACAGTCTTTCTGCGTCGGCCAGGGATTGAATGCGAGAGTGATAGGAGAGGCTGGTCTCGTCTCCCGGGTCGCGAGCCAGCAGGGGTGGGTCTGCGGCCGGCGCTTCAGGGCCTGGGGGCGTGGCCAGCTCCTCCGCTGAGACCCTGTCCAAAGGCTCCGCCCACCCAATGCCGGACTGAGCGTTAGCTGTGGAAAAGGTCAAAAAACTCTATTCAGAACACAGCAAATTATTTTAATATATCTTAGTGTTAATAATGTTCTATGTGCCAAAAACAAGCTTCACAGTCGTCAACAGCACTAGCTTACATTATCTTTTAGCTATGCTAAGCACTAGCACTGAGCTTTAAATGAAACTTCTGTAGGTCAAACTACTGAATTCTAATGTGGGACACTGGGGGTAGTAGGACAGTAGTATCAACAAGCCTCAACACGCTTTTGGCAAATCTTACGTTCATTTTGGATGCAGGGGAATGCAATAGGCCGAAGTACCTTCAGATGTTTCTGCCGGCAGGAAGTGCAGTCTTGTTCTGGCGCTGGATGGAGGCACCACCGAGGAGCCCAGACCTCTCTGATCAAGGTGCAAACCGAACCTAAAAACAGCGCCGGTTTTGGGAAGCTCAGAGGAAAGTCCAGAAAAAGCAAAGTGCGGCGAGTCGCGTGGAGTCGGTAAGGGTCTGTTAAAGAGCCGAGCGGGGGAGGAAAAGCACACACCTGCTGTGGACGTGCTGCTGGCAGGGCAGGGGGCGGCCGAACGCCGTGGAGACGTTCTCCGTCGGGCATCGCTTGGGACTGGACTTGGCTGAAAGGGGCTGCATCAGAGTTTCTCTCTTTGCTAACCCACAAACACACAGACAGACACACACACACACACACACACTAATGAGCTTTGATTACCCACACTTGCCTCTCTAAAGGGTGGGATGTTCGATGCTGGCAGGGGTACTCACTCGGTGTGGAAGGAAGGCCTGCTCTCTGGGTTCTGGGGGGCAATGAGGAGGAACGCTGCCCCTCTGGGGAGAGGCTCCTCCGGACCCACAGCCCACAACCACCCTGCTCCACCAAAGGCTCCCTTATACTGTCCACAAATGCCACGGTGGGCCTTCTCCTTCCTAACCCTGTACGTACACATACACACAAACACACACACACACACACACACACACACAGGTGCACGCATGCTCTCAGGCTAGCTGTAGCTGTAAAAGCAAAGGATCCGACACCAATGGTGACACCAATCTACACAGCTCCTCCAACACAGTATATACAAAAAAAGTGCAGGGAGGACACACGGATGGGGCTGTAGGAGGCGCTGCGTGGACCCTACTGGAGTAGCTGCTCTTTGCCAGGGCTCGGCCCTCCGTGGCTTTGGTGTCCTCCATCTGAACGAGAGCCTTCATCACGGGCGCCAGCGGCACTTCCCTCCTGGTCGTCTGCCCCGCGGCCTGCTCTCTCTCGGGCGGCGAGAGGCGTCTGGTTGGGGAGTTGCAGACAGCGTTAGCGTGTTTCACTTTGGACCGCTCGACTGCTTTCTGGCCGGTCGGGTTAGCCCATACCCCTTTTTGGCCGGTCGGGTTAGCCCATACCCCTTTTTAGCCGGTCGGGTTAGCCCATACCCCTTTTCGGCCGGTCGGGTTAGCCCATACCCCTTCTGATAGACTCAGAGTTGGCTCTAATGTACAATGATGAGTCTGTGTTAGAGAATCACCATCTGGCAGTAGGCTTTAAACTGCTGCACCAGGACAACTGTGACATCTTCCAGAATCTCAGCAAGAGACAGAGACAGAATCTCCGCAAGCTCGTCATTGATATGGTACACACCCGTTTTTACTAATGTTTTTGTAAATATTTTTAATTGTTTTTGAAAAGAAAACAAATGTTAAATAGTTCCTCATAACTGTGAGTGTGGTTTACTGGTGACAGTGAGACAGTAGCACAGTGGAGGATGTGTGTCATGGCTGTCACAAGATTGGTGATTTCATATATATAGTTTGGTCCATAACTATTTGGACAGATATAACATTTTTCTAATTTTGGTTCTGTACCAAAATGAATTTTTAACAAAACAATTCAGATGCAGTTGAAGTTCGTACTTTCAGATTTAATTCAGTTGAACAAAATGATTGAATAAAAATATGAGGAACTAAAGCATTTAAACACAATCCCTTCATTTCAGGGGCTCAAAAGTAATTGGACAAATTCAACAATTGTAAATAAAATGTTCATTTCTAATACTTGGTTGAAAACCCTTTGTTGACAATGACTACCTGAAGTCTTGAATTCATGGACATCACCAGAACCCTAAATCCTAGCTGTGTTTCTTCCTTTTACTGTGTTTTTTTGACTTGTCTACTTGTTTCTTTCTGTGTTCTTCGCTATCTTGAATGCCTGGATTTATTTTATTTTTGAAAATTATGAAAGATAAGCAGAGCTGATACCTGACTAGTCTTATTTCTAATTTCTAGCTACCCCCTCTCCCTCTCTCCTGTATCCCATCTATTTCAGCTGCAGTGATTTAACTGTCACTTCTTGCTAATTTGTTGTGCTGGATAGTTTGTTGTGTTGTAATGGTAGTAATTTGGGTAGTAATTTGTGTTGTGCAGTTGCTGTAGTAGCAGTGCTGCTACTGCAGCAACTGTTTGGGTTATGGGAGTTTTGGGATCACTAACGTAGTGAAGTGGTTTGGAGCTTGAACTGTGGTTGTGTTGTGGTTTTTCTAGACTCGAGTCATGCTTTGCATGATCAGCCTTCTCTGTTCTTGGATTAGCTGCAGGTCTATGTGGATCTGTGTCCTACCACTTCTTGGATTAGCTGCAGGTCTATGTGGATCTGTGTCCTACCACTTCTTGGATTAGCTGCAGGTCTATGTGAATCTGTGTCCTACCACTTCTTCTATCGCTGAAAAGCTTAAATGCTCGTGCACACCTCGACTCTTCGACATTTAACCTATGTCGTACTCTCAGTATTTTGCGCAAACCTTGATACATCCTCACACTCTCCGACAGCACACTATGCTTCTGATTTTTCAATTCCGGTAATCTGGACATGGAGGAATAAACCATGACCATCTTCGCTCTTTGGGGGGGGGGGGGTGTTCCAGAGTCGAGGAGCACATCTGAAAAAGGCTTGATCGATTTGTAAGGTAGAAGAGGGAACAGTGAGAAGAAGGAGAAGGTCAGACAGGTATAGAGGAGCAAGGTTATTTAAAGCTTTGCAGGTGAGTAGGAGTATTTTGAACAGGAAGCCAGTGAAGTGGAACAGGTGTAATGTTATGGTGAGAACGGGTTTGAGTGAGAAGACAGGCAGCAGAATTTTAAACCGTCTGAAGTCTATGAACAGAGGAAGAGTTAAAGCTAAATAACAAGAGTCCAAACGTTACAATAGTCCAAACGTCTAGAGATGAAGGCGTGAATGAGAAATTCAGCAGCAGACTTAGTGTGATGACCAACTTTGGCAATATTCCGCAGATGGAAAAAAGATGTTTTGACTACGGAGTTGATGTGGGGAGTGAAGGAGAGAGTTGAATCGAGGATGACACCCAGATTACGAACTACAGCACAGCTACAATTGTGTTGTCAATAGCAAGGGAAATAGTGTCAGTTTTGTTTTGTTTTGTTTTTTTAGATCTGGAGCCAATTACCATAAACTCAATCTTGTCACTGTTAAACACGAGGAAATTGCACTTCATCCATCTCTTAATTTCTGATGGACAGTTTAACAGATTGAGAGGTGGATTTTTAATGAATTTGGTACTATAATAAATCTGGATGTCATCTGCCTAGCAATGAAAGTAAAGATTAAAGTGATGTAACAATAAATTATTTATTGTACACAATAAATAATAGGGGCCCAAGAACAGAGGAACACCTTGTGTGACAGGAGAAGAAGATGATGTATAGCCAGAGAGAGTAACAAACTTTTCTATTGGTTAGATATGATGTGAACCAGTCCAGAACGGAACCACCAATGCCCAGCTCATGCAGCCGTGTCAGTAGAATGGAATGGCTGACTGTGTCAAAGGCTCATTTAGATCTAAAAGTAAAAGGATGCAAAGTGATCTTTATTAAAGTTGTCTCAGTGCTGTGGTAGGGACAGAAACCAGACTGGAATGGTTCAAAGAGAGTTTCTAGATAATTTTGAAGTTGATTTGATACAGTTTGTTCAAGAACTTTAGCCAGGAAGAGCAGATTAGAGAGAATGCGGAAATTACCAAGAACTGACTGGTCTAAGCAACAGCGTCATATATAAACCCATGACTTTATCCCAGCGATTTTTTTGAAGTATTCGAAAAGAACAACAACTTCATTTTCAAGTGCCTTCTCTGCCTGCCTCGGTTCTATAGGATTTCATCTTACAAGAATTCTCCATCCAACCTCAGGAATCATGTAGAGGTAAAGCTATTTTCATCGACCCACTGGTTATTTTGGTCATTATACTGGTTATTATAAAATTTTGAACATAGCACTTTCTATTTCTATTCTAGAAAACAAATTCTATTTTGACAGCTTTTACATGCAGAGCATGAATTGATATTTTCATGTTAAAGTTTGCTTTAGCCTATGCTAAAACTATCTAAACTGTTCTATAGCATATTTGTATGGTGCACTAAAAATGCAAGAAATGTTAATGTCATCAAATAGAAGGAGACTGATATCTGGATATGTGGTTAATGTGTTGAATGTTTCCTTTTTTGCAGAGAAAGCATGATAGCCATATGCACCGAGATATCAATCTGGATCCCCAGAGGAATGTTGATCAGGCCTTACTGAATTTTGTAACAGTTTCTAACCCTTTAGTGTGGTGGAACAGCCAGCATTTAAAGGTTTTCTTGCATGAACTTCAGCCTCTAATTCCTCTCATGTCAAGGACCACCCTGTGACGTATAATGGATGAGGTTGCACTATGAGTGAAGAGTAATATTAATAAGGCAGCGTCAGGGATAGATTTCGTAGCTATGTCAACAGACTGTTGGAGTGCCAGGAGAAGAGGTTTTATTGGAGTCACTCCCCTCTGGGTTGATCCTAACAGTCGGGAGTCGTGCTCAGTAGCATTAGCTTGTAAGCAGCTCAAAAGATCCCACATAACATTGTTCGAATTACCAAAAACAATAGGCTAAATCTCTTAAAGGCATTTCATGTATATGGAGAACAAGATGAGAACAACTCTGTTTCAGATGAGGCAGAAAATACATTCAATGATAAGTTGAGTGATGAGGACAAGGATTGTGGATGGTGTTGAGTTGGACTTTGTAGAGGTTACAGCTGTTTTAGAAGAAGATGATGGGCTACAATTCCGCCTTCCAAAACATCATCGATGTGCTTGACACTTATTAAACCTGGTGTAAATGGTGGATGCGGCAAGGGCCTATTCACGTGAAGCTTACAAGAAACTGTCGCGATCAACATTCTCAAAATGTGTGTTTTAAGTTTAGCTGATTGGGGGGGGGGGGGGGCCCCGGGGCGGGCGGGGGGGGGGGGGTGGGGGGGGGGGGGTGGGGTGGG
>JAOYMR010000014.1:14551643-14562477 GCA_025802075.1 Tenebrosternarchus preto
TTAGGAATGGGATGTCACTTAAGCTCATATGTGAGTCAAGGAAGGTGAGCGAATACTTTTGGCAATATAGTGTAACTTGACTAAACTGAGGTCTAATCAAACTGGGGCCGCCCGACGTACAGTGAGAGGACCACGGGGTCGTCCAGCGAGGTCGAAGCCTCCAGAACTCTGTCGTTCGGACGCCGCGCCGGCCGTAGGGTCACGGTGGCCGTGTGGCTTCCTTCGTCCTCACTGTTGCCCCGCTGGAACGGCGGCGCGTGCCGGATCGGGGAGGCGGGGCTCCGCTCTGGGCCCGGCCGGGCCGACAGGCTGCTGGCGCTGGACGCACAGTCTGTGTCGGTGGCGCTGCGCAGGGCCGCCGCAGAGTCCGGGCTACCGGAGGCGGGGCCGGAGGGGAGGGCGGGGCGGGACTGGCCGGCGAGGGATGGGCTGCTGAAGCGCGAGGGCGACGTGAAGCCAGACGTGCGCTCTGATGGCCTCGCGGGGTCCAGAGGTAGCACCTGTTGCATTTAACACACAGTTTTGATGAGTTGGACACATCATGCAGAGGCACCTTAATGGGTAGGACTTTGGGCTATAACTCAGAAGGTTATAGGTTCGAATCTCAGCTCTGACATGCATCCTCTGTTGGGCCCTTGAGGAAGTCCCTAAACCCTGGCAGCTCCAGGGATGCTATACGATGGTATACGAAAGCTTCTCCATCTTTTATTTAAGAGATATTTTTATTTATTTAAGAGATGTTCTTTTTGGAACGAACGGCTCTTTGCTCAAGTTTTCTTTTGGCATCTTAACTCCTGTGTGACCTGACCTTATTAATTTTTACAAGAGCAGCTTCGCATATCTAAAATAACAAAATTAAAAAGTGTTAGATGAATTTGTCTAATCACATTAAACAATGAACTTCTTAATGCCCCTTAAATTCTATTCCTTGGAGCAGACCTGCAGATAAACCCGGTGCGGGGGTGGAATCTGCTGAGGGAACGAGACTGTATCCCACCTGAAGGGAAGATGCATCCAAGGTCATTAAGGAGTCCCACTCTTGGCCTTTTAGGTCTCCCTTCCGCTTACCCTGGTAGATCTCCTTCAGAGACAGGGAGAGCCTGGCCTCATCTGATAGAGGCTACAGTGGACACAGGGACATTGACAGGGACACAGGGATGTTCACTCAGCAAAGCAGAACGTAAAAAGCTTAAACAACAATCAAACAAAATAATGCTTTTAGCAGAATTGTAGCTCAAAGAACTCATATGTGACAATTAAGCCACGTTTACCTGGCTTTGAGAAACATCCTGCATTAGGAGGAAAGAATTACTTTCAAAGCTGTCAGGTAGGGGGCGGTAGAGCTCACTCTCATCCAGCTTCCAGTAGGTTAGACCTTTGGAACATATGTTAAAGCAATTAAAGATTTTACAACACTTAGATTTTGCAAGGTTGAATAAAAACAATGATAACCATGTTACTAATCTGGCAATAAGAAAACAATTTAAGCAATTTAACATCAAAGTACATTTCAAAAATAGATGTAGAATTCCCCCCCCCAAATATTCAACCTAGTTCTATTTCCAAATTCTAATTTCCATAGATATAGAAATACTCACAATTAAACATTTAAATAACACTTTCAATCTAAAATATTGAATTAGATACATGTGCGATGAGTAGCGCTTACCTGAGGCTTCTGACACCAGGCTGTCACTTCTCTTCAGAGGCTTTGAACAGGCTGCAGGACATCCAGGCTAAAGAAAGAAAAACAACACAGAACTGAAGAGAGTTGCTGTAGAAACACGGAACATCCTCGCAGTGGTACTTCGAGGGCTGGGTTCTGCCAGCAATTTCACAAGATGATACAAGATGACAACTGTCGTACAAACAATTTTTAATGAGGTACTTTTTTTTTTTTTTTTTACCAAAACACCACCAATATTGTACACAGCCCTAGCTACTTCCTCATAACATTAATTGCAAAACTTACTGAGACACACACACACACACACACACACACACACACACACACACACACACACACACACACACACATATATATAAGTAAATAAACAAACTGACCACAAATAAACAGCACAGACCAATACTACAGTCTGTACATGCTTGGAACCATGGAAAAACAGCCCTTCCTTGCTTACGTTCTCTACACCGTCCGTACGATCCTTGGAAGAACCACCTGTCCCGCTCTCCTCTCTCTCCTCCCTCCTTCTTGTCGGCACCGATCCATTTTGAGCTGCTTTGGTTTTCTTTTGCCTGTGTTTCTGCCTCTGGGCCCAGGAGGTCAGCGGTTGACTAGCAAGACAATACAACACGAGAAAACAGAGTAGGAAACTTCAGTACTTACTTCTAAAAGGTCGGCAACGTCTTCACACTTCGTACTGGGTGCTCTTATACCACGTTATGTAGCTGAGTGACGTGATAAATAGTCTTTGAGTGGAGAACTAAATCTAACCGGGGTTTCCATTTACACGAAGCCTGACATGGTTCATTATAGATGACTGGCTACACAGCATCCCGAGTTAACATTATGTTATGGAAACTTTGCTTGATTTACAAGTCATAAAACAACTTAACAGCCATTAGATAACAAAAAGCGTGTGGTAAAATTACAATTTAACAATTTTTTGCCTTTAGCTCACAGAAATAAGCAGAGCAATTCAAGAGGCCTGGCTTCACATGCTTTTGGAGATTTGTTAAACAAGGGTCGTCGCTATAATGATTTAGACAAGAATCACTGGTATAACACAGTAATAATACAACCAGTCTGGTCGTTTGTAAACAAGAGGCAGCCACCTTTTGAGCCTCTGCTCGTCGGCAGGGGGACTCGTCACAGCTGAGGCGGTTTTGTGAGGCGCTCCACCGGGAGGAGCAGCGCTGCTCTGTGCAGATTCCTGCCCCTGCAGGCTCGTTTCAGCTGAGGGAGAATGGGCAAGGCCGCCGCCCTGCTGGCCGGTGAGCCACAACTCCCCGTCCCTCCTCTCTGCCTCCAGCATGGGCTCCCAGGCCGACAGCGTCCCATAGCCGCTGCTCAGGACGGTCACCAGTCCCTCATCCGAGCTCTCCTGTGGGTCGACCGTTGGCGGCGAGGAAGGCGGAGGACCCGGGGCCGGTTCGGACGCCTGGCTCTCGTCTGCAATGTCTCCCAGAGGCTCCGCCTTCCCAGGGCAGAGGGGCGGGGCCGAGGAACTTGGATGTACGCCGCCCTGCCGGTTCTGTAGCTGCACCAGCGCTTTGATCTCGTCCTGAATTAGCTGAGACAACACAAGCACAGCGCACTCAGCGCGTTCTCCCGGAACGCATACAGGGCAGGGCAAGCACATAAACGGGGAAAAACAAACAAACAACACAACACAACAGAAATAAATGCGCTAAATTTCCAACTGCTTCTTTAACAGACCTGTATTTGGCACTGATACTGTTCTTGCTGAGCAAGAATTTGTTCTTGGTATTGCTTTTCCACGAGCTGGAACAGATGCAGCCACCTGCCCTGTTGGAAGAGAGATGAGCGTTTGACAGCATGTCATCAAACACGGTTTTATGTTTTCATATGTAAGTAAATGTTCAAGGAGGTGCTTCATCCCCACCCACTTTAGCAACAATGAATGACCCCATCAAGTTTTATTACTGGGAATAATCAGCAAAGCGCTATATTGTTTTAATGTTACATCATTACAGTGTTCAAGACTGACATTTCAGAAGGTTGTAATGTGAAAAAGAGGCCATTTTCTCTCTCTCTCTCTCTCTCTCTAAACTGCCGAAAGCAGAACGACCACCCTCAGATGTTCCAGGTGTCCTGTGGGTGTTTTGATTAATCACTGTATTCACATGATCCAACAATAATTGCGGTGAAAATGACGCATTTAACTGTGCCACAAGCACAGGGTTTCCCAATGTGTTCCAGTGTACTGCACAGTATAATCTCAGCAGCAACAGTGAAGACGACGACGACGACGACAACAGGAACAGCAGTAGCTCAGTGATTAAGGCACTCAACTAGTGATCAGAAGGTCGCTGGTTCAAGCCCCACCCGTGTTGTCGGCCACTGTCAGGCCCCTGTGCAGGGTCTCTTACCCCTCAATTGTGTAGATGATGATTACATTTTTGTGCATGCAATTTCTCAGTCGTACCTGCACACTGCATCAGCTGCAAGGAGCCGTGATTAGATTAGAGCCCATGGACAGCAAATGGCTTCTCAGTGTTAAGGTCAGCATTGCCATTTTGGGCAATACAACAGAGGTGAAGTGGCAGGCTTCATGTGCTTTTGGGGGGAAATTTTTAACTAAACATGTAGACTGAGGGTATTATGTAAAGTGGCTTAGAGTACAACTAAACTAGGACAAATAAAACTAAAGTATATAATGAAATACCAGGTTCATTTAGGTAATTTTCCCTACGTTGCTGCTGCTGGTGTAAACAAGTAAGGCTCTAATGCTAAATCCCCTGTAAGAGATAACTTAAGCTCTATATATCTGTGAAGATGCTTTCCATTTCATTTTAACAGAATCTCTCTTCTAAGTGGTCTGGGGGCAGGGTCAGATGTCTGTCTCCCACAGTTTCCACCACAGCAAATGTCAGTTGGAGTCTTGGGGCAGCCCCAGGCACTTCAGAGGGCAGAGGAGGGCTCACCGCGCACCACACCCCCTTACCTCACAGTTCTTCCAGATCTCAGGGTCTGTCTCACCGCTGCTCTGGATCTCCTGCACCAAGGCGCGAAGGGTCTCCAAAGAGCTGGGGTTGATGAAGGGCAAGTTCCTCCCCGAGCCGAACTCCTCTTCAGTGTGAAGACACAGATTTCTGCAGCGTGTGATTTGGACAAGGACAAAAGATCTTTTTTTCTCCCTGTCTTCTCAAGTCGAATCATATCTGGAGGGTATTTGATTCAGCATCTCATCGGACAGAAAACAATAAACAAAAATACGTTCTCTGACGGGAGGGAACGACCACATACCTTATTTTGTGGGAAATGTTGCATGCTGGTATGCCCGCGGCTCGGGTCAGCACAGCCCCTTCTGCGACCTGGAGGAAACCTTGCAGGGCCCTCACTTGAAGTCCTGCAGGGCAGTCCTCAGGGACGGCCAGGCCCGATGGGGCGTCCTCTGAAGACACGCCGGACGCCTCGCTCTCCTTCCCGCCATTGGCACTAATGTGGTCGTGGCTTAGAGCCACAGAGCTGGACACGTCCTCAGAGATGCTGTCATCTGTGGACATGCTTAATCGGCCTGGCTAAGTGGAGGCATCCGAGAGCTGGAGGGAGAAATAATATGAATAAACAAGAACGACGCAACCAAACAAGCAGTTTGCACACAGCACATAGAGTACAATTACGTCGCACCAAACTGTAATAAATGTGCTATAGAATTCAATGCTCATAAACGGCTTCCACAGTTGCACAAACAAAGAAATGCAAGCAAGCTGCTTCCGTAAAGATCATACACATTTCCGACTAAACTATCTTAAATCTATCATTAGCGACAAAGACAGAGAAAATGAAAACCGATGTACTTTAATTTAATCAGATCAGAATACTGCATGGCAGTTGTTAAATTGTTCAAATGTAGCAAGGTAGCCATGTTATTAGAATGAAGAGCAAGCAACTGTTCCTGCAATAGCAATAACCCAGCGAGGTTCTGCGCCAGAGTGATAAATAAAGAAATAAAGTTTAGCCATGTCCATCGTATATTACACTTGAATACAATCTCCACATTCGACGCCCATCTGCGTTCCCAATGTTTTTGCTACAAAACTTCAAATAGTTTACAGTCATTCATTCAGCATCAGTTAGCTAACTTTAGGTATGTTCGTAAACTAGCTACCTAGCCATGATTTATCTAGGTACAAAGCTAGCTGCCTAGCTACCATATACTGAGCTTAAGCAAGCTAGCATTTAGCCAACTTCATATACGCGCTCTTTAACACTGCATCACTGGACGCTATGCGCTAAACAGGTGTTTCAATGTTATCTGGGTAGATATACAGGGACAGAAGGACCTAGCAACGGTACTTCCTGTCAGCTAACTAACGTATGACAGCTAGCTAGCTAGCTAGCTAGCGCTACACACAACTCTGCGACTGACATCGTCTTTGCAGCTAAGCTAGCTACCTTTTTGTACGACCGCCCTTGAACCGAAGTAGTCCCGGTTAAACGGCACTAAACAGTTAATTTAGCGATCACATAAGCAAGAAAATAACTGCACTTACTTGTAAACTTGCATCACCACTTCTCCCATTTTGATATTTTACTTAGGCTCCCCTTTCCCTGCACCACAATGTTCAATCAACACCCATCAACGACAAAATGCGCCGCACAACACCATTGGTCGAAAGAATTCCAAAAGTTGCGAGTTGATTGGCCAAGCCGATATTCGATACGGTTTCTAACCTGTGATTGGTGCAAACAAACCTATTCAGCATGTTCAAGAAAACTGTAGTTAGTCGTGTAGCTCCGATTGGTTGTCTTGTGAGTAATCTCGGCGCAGTCTGCAGTTTTAATAGCCATTGAAATATACTTTCTCAGTGAGCAAAGCTATAAAACAGTGTTAAATTGCTAATGTTTCGGTTCAGCGGAATAAAATGTATCTCAAATATTCTTTCACAGTGCATGAGTAATCACCAGAAACCATGTACACAACAAATGTCTTTTATTGATATTTATACAAAATTCCAAAAAGTGATCTTTTTACATGAAAATACATTTTATTACACAAGGTAATAAATAAAAGAGTAAAATAATAGCGTTACTATAATTGTCCTCAGTATGTCCCAATCTAAAAGCAAAAACATTCACTTGATCCCCAAACTTAAGGTTGAACTAAGAGGACATCCCTACTCTAAAACTGTAAAAGCCATGCACTTTCAAACTTGGGTCCATATTTCCACTGCATGCAGTTTTGCTTGCTTGTTCTTAAAGAAATTATATATAATAATAAGAGAAATAAAACCTCAAATGGCAATGCTTGAATTCAACAATTCTTGATGCAGCCATCATATAGAGGATAAATTCTCTCAGTGATGGCACAGTGCCTCTGACACATGACCAAAAGCGTTCATGGTGATCCCTCCGTCACGGTGCAGCCATGCAGCACTCGGTCTTATAAACAAAAAGAAAGAATCATTCTGCCCTTTGGTGAGTCAGGATTCCATCGCTAAGATCTTGCATTTCTTTCTGTCTCTGCCAAACACTCTCGTACGAGGCCTCTTGCATGAATTATACCTTCGAAAAGACAAGACAGTCATGTTTGCACCAACCACTGTTAAACGATCACATGCATTTCTGTAATCACAAAAAAACAAAACGGAGAAGATAATAGCAGCACCTCTTTTGAGTCGTTCCATGGCACTTTTACTTCCAGCATATGTTGGTCTAATTTCTTTTCCTAACTCTTCAATGATGGCAAGGAGTTCAGCATATTTGCTCTGAGGAGCCTGGGTTCCATTTGGCCCCTGTATATTGGAAAATCACTGGTTTACTTTTGTTTTTATTAATTGCTTTGATGTTTTTGACCGATTAAAAAGAGTACTTTAACTGACGTGCCTGTAAGAATCCCAATGACGGTGGTCCAAAATCATTTATTATTGGTCTGTAAGACTGAACTGTTGATATGTTTGAAGAAGGAGAAGAAATGTTCCCACCTAAAATGGAAAAAGCGTATACTTTTCACGAAGGTTTTCAGAAAGGAAAAGCGTGTAGACTTTACAAGATAAAAAAAAACCCTTCTCAGACTGAATCTGAAAGCAGTACCATTTTCAAACACTAGGTGTCCTCAAAGAGAAATAAAAAAAACCACATTGAATCCGATCAATCAACAACCCTGGAGAGACTATCATGGAGGAAACGGAACGGGGCTGATCTTAGCAGCTAAAAGGATACCTTTTTATTACAATGTAGCGACCTCCACCGAAACATATTCGGCCAGCTAATGACACGGACATCTGAACCAGGAACGATATAACCACGTTACGATACGATCTTCTTTAAATGTAATGGAGGATCCCGCTTTTTTCAGTAGTAATAATGGCGGATATGAATTAGCCTAGCTCTCAGGATCTGACCCTTTAGCTATCTGACTGGACAAAAACTACAGACACGGTTTTCCCCAGGTATCCTTTGTAACGCCAAATTTTGCATTCGATATAACTTACCGAATATTTAACGTTTTTCTGCATTTTTTCGCTTACCTTGGTTCCCTGAAGTTCCTGGAATGTGCTGATGGGGGTTAGGTTTGTAAGACATTCCTAAAGACGTAATAGATTACAGAAATAAAAATGTCCCTAAATTCAGCGGAGCGTCCGTCTCACACACACTTTTTGTTTACAGCAGAGCAGACCCGGCAAATATGGCCGTCACTTATATTGACACCCACAATGCAATCCATCATTACAATGATACATACTATTACAGTACAAAATCCCATTTAAAAAGTCTATGTTTAGAAGTCAGTTTTCTCTTGAGAGAAAATAAGTTTTTTTCATCCAACAAGATTATTAAAAGATGTTAATTTGAGGTTAGTTTTTATATTAAAAAGTTTAAATGTCTTTAAAATGACATTAACTCACTGGTTAAAACATCACCGTAGTGGTTAATATAAACAAACATTCCTATAACCAGTCAATATTTGATACGATGCAATCTCATTACATTTTTTCCACAGCATTAATTTACTCGTGCAAGCACATCTCTGAATGTTTTATGTCGAGAGAACGAACAGTGCGAATAGTATCACACAAAAAACTCAATCCGAACGGAATGGGAAGAAATAATCCAGACAATCGACCTTTTCTCTAAAATGTGGATTACATCGAGTTTTATAAATTATTCGCAACATTCGCCGTTTTTTGGTCTACAATTCACCTTCACTGAGAAAAGTGGGATATTATAGGCTTGAAAAAAGCCGAGATTTTTCAGGTGGGTAACCAACCGCGACTTTAAAACAAGACAAGCACCGTCATCACTGCCCCGTGTCAATTTTATGGCCAGCACGCCATCGGCCACCGTGTTATTCATCATTGTGTTCAAAGAAGCGTTTCCTAGGTCAAACGGTCATTTTCCTGTCACTAATCGGCACTATACTTCCCCCCCCCCCCATACATAACATTTACTATAATAAGAAAAAAGGGAATTTAGCGAAACAAAGCTTAGAAACACACAGCACTCAAAACTAAATTACTCACGTATAACACTTTAATATCTCACTTTACCTGTGCATAGTGCTGTACACCAGTTTTTCCAGAGCAAAAAAGAGAGACCTAAGGTTACATACGGCAGCAAACTTTATAAAATTCATCAGAATCACATTAAAAACAAGACAGTTCAAGTTAAACCACAAGATTTATTGGTCATATGCAAGAGGTAGAGATCTTGCACTCTGCTCAATTTTTTATAGATTGTTTGTACAACAGCTCCATCAGTAGTGCAACTCGTGCAAGGAGGAAATGACATTGTCCTTAAAGTTTTTCCGAACATCTATACCTTAAGCAAAAAACGTGACTTTAGATATGCAACTATACACAGATATAGTAATGGAGAAGTCTAGCATTTGCACCTACCCTGTCAACATTTACAGCAAGAATGAGGTGGGGTAAGGCTTTACAGTCCTTCAGCCCAAGTACATTAAATGTTTCATATGACGGCAAAATATTAAAAGCGAGAAACAAGAAACACAGGAACAAAAAAGCTGGGCGGTGGTGGCATGGCGTTGTGAAGGACGTTCCAGTTTAGAATCTCGCCCCGCTCACTAAACACCCTCACCTCCATAAAACGCAGAACCTAAACAGCGCAAAGCAGCAAGATTTTATTTTTATTTTTTTTAAATGGCTGAAAAAATAATAATAAAAATCTCTCTCTCCGTGACGTCTACTTCCCAACATTCTGAAAGGACAAAACTGAATCATGCATCGTCACAGCTTCACATACCAGGGAGGTGGAGAAGCCTTTAGAGGAGAGTAACATACTTTAGTCACCCGAAGATGAGCCAACGCAGTCCCTGTGAGTATTTTTACAGGGATACTCCAGCATCTTTGCTGGAGGGATACTCCAAGACATACCTTTTCACGAAGCTCACGGACTCTCTTAATATACGCAAGTGCGGTACAAAATGTCAGAGCAGTCTGGGCACGCAGAAATACCGGTCTTCTGCACTATGGTCTTAAACAAGACACAAGAACCTTGAACAGAGACACTGCAAACGCATCTGCTCAAGTGCACAACATTTTACTGGTTTAGCAAAGGACAGTCACATTGAAATGACCATTTTGGGATTATTTTACAACTAAAATGGAAATGCATGTCGTGTACCTGCAAGCTAGTCATTAAAAAAAATTCACAACTTGGTTATTTTAGGACTCGAGATTTCCTAAAGTGAATTAAGCTGGACTCTCGGCAAATTCATTTTGGACACAAGCAAGCTTGCATTCTCTGCCCATTGGAACTACCCCTGAAACAAAACGCATATCAAAACGACCTGAAACACTGAAGTTAGTCCCTGTGCAAAAATGATGGAATACCCCGTTGAGTGATCAACCAGCGGAGGGCAGGGGTTCAAGCGTAAGGCGAAGCATGCACTTCAAAAGGGAGGGGAGAGAACTGACGTGAAGTTTAACCCCTGAGCGCTGACCTGTGCAAAAACGACAAGAATGGGTGACTTCGCAGCCCGCTGTACAGAATACGTCATCAGTGGCTAACACAGGCAGGCAGACTGGTGCAAGAAAGTCCCCCACCTCCCAAAAAAATGGAAAAGAAAGAAAGGGAAAAAAAAAAAAAAAAAAAAAAAAATTAACAAAGTAGGCCAATAACCCCAAAACGCAACAAAGCGTACAACATTTTATGCAAAAATAC
>JAOYMR010000014.1:14571119-14582306 GCA_025802075.1 Tenebrosternarchus preto
CAACTCCATTCAGACACCGATCACACTTAATTCACCTCATTAAGACCCCCCCCCCCCCCCGTTTTCCAGGACCGCTCATACATACGCTTCATTGGCATGTATTCAGCGTAGGTCTCCGCATGGCCCAGCTCCTCCTCTTCCTCCTCCTCTGCCTCGTCTTCCTCTTTCATTCCAGGTAGCTTCTTTAATTCAAAAAGATTAATTCAGCATTCTGCCATAACAGATGGTAAGTGTGAAAGGAAAATTGAAAAAATAAATACATTTTTAAAAAAAGGCTGAAAAGCTTACATTTACGGGAGAGAAGCTCCGCGTTTTGAGGTCATCGTTGACCCATATCCTGGCGACATCTTTGGTTGACACGTCTTTCTTGGCGCCATTGTTCACCTCCACTGTAGGAATCGAAAGACAGTGATGCTGAAATGAGACTAGACATAACAACCCTGCGTGTGTGACTGATACACATGTCAAACGGTGACCCCCACCACATTTAAACCACCTGTGAAAACACAACGCACAATTAAGTGAGAGACCATTTAACACCCTACCCATACCTGGTTTATTCATCAGTTTTGTGGAGACCAAAATAATCTCTGAAAGGAGAGAGGACTAAGTAAGGTTAAAATAAACTCAACCTGGGCAACAGTAATAGGTTAAATCAGAAAAACACAACTGTGCAACAGGAAAGCTGGGGCATTTATCCAGGACTTGCACTCACTCAAAAACAACCAACATTCCTTGTTTGGAGAAGGCACTAAAACACCACATCTCCTAGAACTATCATAGCAAAATAAAGTACATCATTAAACCTGAATGAAAGACGCAGAAACGACTTTGTATTGGCTCAAAAATATGAAATCAGCCGATTGATTGCATTAATTTGGTCATGATGGTTTCTTCTGCAAAAGGTTGCACAGAAAAAAAAACCACACACTTTACATGTGTACCTTATTTAAAGTCAATCAAAATATCATACAATATACAAAAAAAAAAATACAAAGAACCCTAATTAAAAACAGGAAATTAGGAGAGAACCACATTCAGTGATGCTTCCTACATGACATCCACAGGCTTATATCCTATTCACTATGAATTAAGCTACTAGAGGCGTTGTCCTGAAGGACAGACCTAAACAGTAGCATACAATCAAAACGCAACAGTAATAGGGATTTACAGGCAACCGTGCGCCTGCTAGGACTCACTAGCGCCAGCGGCCGTGGCAACAGGCTGAGCAATATCAGGTGGGGGCTTCAGTTTCATGAGCTCTCCGAGGCTGCTCGTCTTCAGCAGGTCCTTCAGCTTGATCTGCTCTCGGCTGGGCGGGGCCACGGTACACACAGTGGGCTGGACCGCCGTCAGGGAGGAGGCGGCACCACGCTGGGCCGAGGTCGCCATTTGCACCACCTTGGTCACCGTGATGGTCTGCCTGGACGTGGTCCCCACCGAGGGCTTGGTGACAACTATGGTTCCCAGCGACGGTAGCTGGTTCAGTTGGTTTAAGACAAACGTGGTGGTCGATGGTTGAGGCTTTTGCTTTAAAAGCAAAAACAAAAGCGAGGGTTTCAGTTACGGAGCGTTGTTTGAAACCGCCAAGTTGAGAGATGCAAAACAAAAAAGAATATTCAGTTACCATAACTAGAATACATAGTCTAAATAGAATCATCAACCAACACAGTAATGTAGGCTAATGGATTTTAAAACTAGACATCAAAACAATGCTGTACATTTACAGCATTCATCTAGTGGCTTTTTTTGCCCCAGTGAGATACACAGAGTGCTTTTTCATCTACTCAGAAGTTATTTATCCTTAATTCTGGTACATATTGGTTGAAGCCTGAAGGTGCCAAGAAACTCAACTCACTGTCAGGAGGCAGTACAAATACAAGGTTGACTATGAAGTGCTTTAAGGCAGTGAAGGACTTACTCTGATTGTGACTGTGGGTGTTGGTGGCACAGCGGGTTCAATTCTGACTATTCCAGCCGCCTCACTGCCCAGACCTACATCAAGGGCATTTTTTGTGATTACCTGGAGGTGAGAGAAAGGGAGAAAGAGTGTTCAAATTGTAGCATTTTAAATAAAATAATATTCCAATATCTACTGGAATATTATATAATATTATATAATTATTATAGAATATTATATATATAAATAAAATAATATTCCAATATCTACTGCTTACACTACCTTATATTCAAATATGGCAAACACTCCAGATTTAGAACAAATCCAAATGACACTCCATATACAACATTATTTGTATACAGAATTATGTACAGTAGTAGGACAACTGGCACTGCATCCAAATATCATGTTCTACGAGCATGATATTTGGATGCAAAACAGCACAAGATTAATGGCCTGAGAAATACCTGTTGAGAGACAGGAGACTGAACAGTGTCCTGAGAACCAATGTCAAAAAGGTCATTTGGGCAAATTCCACTCTCACTAAGGGCTGCAAGAAGCAAATCCTGTCCTGGATCCATTGTCTGAAGGAAAAAAAAAATACATTGATCATACTAAAGTATTAAACAGAAACGAAAACCCTTATAATAGACAACAATCTACTTTGAAAAAACAGTAAGATTTTAATTAGAAGAGGGTAAAAACATGAACACTTTAGCAGAAAAAGAACGGTCTAGATACATTAGTCGGTACAAAAGATATGATATCTTGATACCGGAAGACAGTAATAAGTTACCATGGAAGCTTGTTACCATGGTAGGAGAAAATTATGTT
The DNA here is from genome assembly GCA_025802075.1 of Tenebrosternarchus preto. Classification (NCBI taxonomy): domain Eukaryota; kingdom Metazoa; phylum Chordata; class Actinopteri; order Gymnotiformes; family Apteronotidae; genus Tenebrosternarchus; species Tenebrosternarchus preto. The sequence continues at coordinate 14,573,854 of JAOYMR010000014.1, forward strand.
CCATAACACACGCAAGGTATAATCTATTACGCATGGGTGTTGTTACAAGGACCAAAATGTGTTTCTCAGTATGAAAAACAATTACATACAAGGGCTACAATAAGATAAGAATACGTCTTGGTGATCAAAAGGTTACAGAAACAATGCAATTTGCTAGCGGTTCACCATAACATACACCTTTGCACGTGTTAGAAAAAACTCATCCCGCTAGCTAGCTAACTACTTCCTGGTCTGACGTTGCTATTTGGCAAGCCTGAAACAGAAACCGGCCATTGAGTGATGTACATTATTGATACAATAATAGTGACACAAAACAGAAGCACATTTGAACAGTCATTCTGTGGGCACTGTTCTTACAGCCTTCTTATAGAGATATCACTGGAAGATATTACCGTAATCACTCAGCATTACAGTACAACTAGCTTAGCATGCTAGCTAGTAGTATCTTGAAAACGTTAGCTAGATAGCTATCTAACGATAACTACCCAACATAAACAGCAGTCATTTCATTTTAAGGGTAACAGTAACGTTATTTACCTTTGGAAATAATCGATAAAATTATCCCGATAACAGGTGGGGTTATAGCTTTATTAAAAACACATCTAGGTTCGTCTGATTAGCCAAGTAGCTACGCGGCTAACCTGCCACTCAAGTCACTTAGCCAATACCTCGTTAGAACACCTTTATAAAAACTAGCTAGCTTCATCGCTTCAAATCTGCACTGTAATGAATGTGGCAGGATTGCTGGATCAGTGAAATTGCGCGAGGCAATCATGAAGTTGGTTTGCTAGCTAGCCTGGTTAGCTAGGTTAACGTTAATTTGACAAACGACCTCCCGCTCGTAAACTTTGAAAGACACAAATAGTTACATGATTCCGATCTGTAATAAAATAAGTTAATGCTTTTTGATTGACAAAACCATTTATTCCGTTTCAGTCCACCGCAGCTTAAAATAATCACTGACTTTACCCACCTACTAACAACAGTAACGATATGCTAACAGCCATATTTCGCTAGCTAACTAGCAAAATACTCTCGTGCTCTGTCACCCATGTACTCCTTGGCAAGTTGGCAAGCTGTCTAGCTAACCACCTAACACGTTATGAAGAAAGTAAAGAAATAATCTACGCGACGATATGGAATCGCGTAGAAAGTCCCAAAAACAGACATAGGTGAGAAAGAGCAGCATTTTCTGGATTCCATGCTGCCAAAACATACTTACCCCACGGTTTCTAGGGACCTCCGTTGTCGCGGCGGTTTGTAGAACGTTGCCCCTTCTCTCCGCTTGTTTTCTAACCACCCGGCGCCATCTTTACCAAACGGCAAGAATCGCGTGTAGGTCACGTGATTTTTAGCCAGAAAGAAGAAAATTTCGACACCGAAATTCCCTCACTACAACGGCGCCGACGACATGTAAAATGCATGTAAAGCGAGAACTTACAGAAAGCAACCAGCATATCCACGACATCTGCCATATTAATGGTAGTTTTAAGCAAAAGTAGTCAGAAGAAGCAGAACGCTAAACCTGCATCACGTGACCCTTCCTTCGCAACCTAAGGAAATGACGTGTTTAACATTATTTCCTCCTATGACAGGATGACATTGTGAATGCCATATTGGTAAGGTCGAAGTGAGAAATTGACCTCTGCTGACAAGATTCATCAACGACTGATTGCACGAAGCCCATTCATTACACACTGATGTGACTTCATTGTTGAATGCAACGAAGTAGTATACAGTAAAATATATGAAATACTCGTGATCAAAAAGAGGGCATGATAAGTCCTAAATAAGTCTGGAGAGAAGCATAAAAATTGCCTGTATAATTAGCTTGAGAACTGCAAAATTTTGCAACCACTTTATTTATATGTATTTAACAATGAATATTTAAATAGTGCTGATAGTTTGTTAGATGGCATAGTTCCGGATTCTGACCCTTCTTATACGTGGACTGTCTGTGCTGAGGGGAAAACAATTTAAATGCTCAAAGGGCAGTCGGATAGCTAGTATTATCGTTATTTCAATAGTCTACATAATAATAATGAAAATATGTAACGTTCGTTATTATATGTAATAGACATATTCATGTCATTTTAAATAAATATAATAATATTTGAAGCAGGTGTTAAGGAATGTAAGTTGAAACACTTTGTACCAGCAACAGTGCCACCTATCGGGAGATAATTTAGCTGTACAGTGTGCGAGCCCACTACTTTTGAATATTATTGGCCATTTAAATGCTCACATGGTCTCCTCCCTTGAATGAGTTAAAGTACAAACATGGCGATGTGAAACTGTACAAACTAGCTCGGGCGACATACAGTAAGTGAAATACCAGAAAGTTTATGGTTTTTTGCATGATAGAGACGAATTGTCTTAAGCAGCATTGGAATGCCTTCGTTTTACGTCGTCTGGAAGCCGAAAATTAAAAAGGAAAAATAGGTTTTGCTATCTTGCTAAACTCCAAAGGCTGCAACATCGCTGAAAACAATAAGGATAAAGGAGACTGAAATGAACGGGGTATGTATTTGTACCATTTCACTATATAAATTAATAGTTTGACAAATTCCGCATCAACCATCGTTTTGTTGATACGTCTTTAGCTCTTGCCTATCATTTGCTACCTAACATATGCTAATATAGTTAGCTAATATAGCTAGCTAGCAAACCTAGCTAGCTAGCAAAGGCTCACCTATCCCATCGAGGCAAACGAACTGTTATCCCCATTGTTTCAGTAGCAACTAGTACCTAGTTTAGCAAAACATACATATCTGTTTACATTATGTTATACTATAATCTCACTATAACTGGTGGGCCGCGAGCAACTGAGAAAAAAAGAAAGGATAAAGTAAAATGTAGCATGTTGAGGTGACTATAGTTTATAGGCCCAGCAGTTGCGTGGGCGTGTTCACGATTTCTATCAACAAGGAGACGAGCAGCATCCATTCACATTTTGACCTACCAACCGTTTGGATCTTGTCACATAACCGTGAAATGGTATTTTCTGAAACTTTTCCTATCTCTTAACTTCTCAAATTTGGTGCTTGTTTGTTTATTTTCTTGTTGTAATAGTAAATTATTGTTTTTTTTACCGCACTGATCAGTATTAAACATTATGGTGTAATACGAATTAGTTGAGATTTGTACGGTTATTTGTTAGCGATAACTGTGTCATTAGCTGTCTTTTTTAAGCAAAACAAGTTAGCAGATGACTCTTGGTCTGTACTTGCGTTTCAGGACGTGTTATACAATGGACGTTCTACACTTCAGAGTTTCCATAGCCACAAAAAGGCACCCCATTGTGAAGAAATCTCTCTCAAACTCATCCAAGAAGGGAAATCCCCAAGACTATTTTGCACACAAACTGAGACACAGAATAACTGTATGTATAAGAGTAACACCTGCTTTACATTTTACACAGCTTACACAATCAAATTTAGATTTACAGTTTTCATTAAAATAAACAAAGAAACCAATCTGTTAAGTGACCTTAGATGCATCAATATTTAAGTTCTGCTTTTCTGCTTTACAATTATTCATTGATGTATTGGCACAAAAGAACGAAAGAATGATGTTCCATTCATACAGTGCCTTTCTCAAACATAAGGACACTTTACAGTACACTCACAGACACATACTGGTGAAGTAGATCTCACCGATGTTTTTGCAACAAGCTGAAAACACCTAAAGCATGTCAATTTCATTCTTCTTTCTGCCATCCAGCAAAGAGATCCAATACTGTAAATGGCATTCTTCCTAAAATCGCTGCGAATGAAGACCAACATCCACAACACCAGGCAGCAGAACAGACAAAGCAGCTGCACTGTGTGCAGTCCCATGTCCCTTCGCCTACTGAAGTCACTCACGAGGACAACAGCACCCGCTCTGCTTGTCAGAGGAAACCAGTCCGTTGTAAGATGAAAGTGAAGAAATTTTCACAGAGAGTGTAAGGCTATGGCTTTTTTAAGGCTTAAAAATGCAACAGATTTTATTTTTAAATAATACAAGATGCAGACTTCAATTTAATTGCAATGCTTTATGTATTTTCCCTTCCAGTTCAGAGAGCAAGAATTCCAATAACCGAAAGGTCACCGATTACTATCCTATACGGAGAAGCTCAAGAAAAAGTGAAACTGAATTAAAGGTAACTAATATAAGTAACAATATCTCAAGGTTGTGTTTTAAAGACTCAATGTATGATCATTTTTCTTCAACATCTAGCTTTAGATTCAGACCAGACACTTAACCTAGTCTGGCATCAAGCTCCCTTTCCAGTTCCCTACAACCTAAGCAAACTGTAGAGCTGTTTTTGTTTTGTTGTGCCTGTTAGGATGGAGTGCAGTAGAAATATGGCTTGGCAGCAGGACCTTTTAAAGACTGGGTTAAAGCCTATGACTCGGTGACTGTGTGCACTTCATACAAACTTGTTCTGTTTCAACAGTGTGAAGAGAAGAAACACATAGATGAGCTCATTACAAAAGGGATAGAGAATGGAATGACGGTAAATATAAGGGACTCCAGAAGTGAAGGACATGTGATATTCAGAACTTTCTAACTGACTCGACTGTGTTCTCCGTAGGTCAATTACATAGAAGGAAAGGGAAGAGGAGTGTTTGCCACCCAGAGCTTCCAGAAAGGGCAGTATGTAGTGGAATATCACGGTGATCTGTTGTTAAAAACCGACGCCAAACAACGGGAAGCTGTGTACGCACAAGACCCTGCAACCGGTTGTTACATGTACTACTTTCAATATCTTAGCAAAACATATTGGTAGGTTTCAGTGCCACAGCATTTCTTTTACCTTCAACTTTCAAAGGACAGTGCAGTAAATACAATAAAAGTCCAGTAAATACAATAAAAGTCCTTGCCTTGTTGTTATACGTTTTTATTTGTGTCCTCCTTGACTTTAGTGTGGATGCCACGAAAGAAACCGACCGCATGGGAAGACTCATCAATCACAGTAAAAATGGCAACTGCCAGACCAAGCTGCATGAGATCAACGGGATACCTCACCTGATTCTCGTGGCCTCCAGGAATATAGAGGAGGGGGAAGAGCTGTTGTACGACTACGGCGACCGAAGTAAAGCCTCAATAGCAGCTCACCCGTGGCTCAAACACTGATGGATTAAGAGATGCAAACTACTAATGACTTGTTTCTTAAGTAGAGTTTTTAATGTAATTACTGCCTTAGCGAACTGAGAATGTTTAGGGGGTAGTATGTGTTTGGGTGTGTTAAACAGTGACTTAAACGCATTTAGGTTACGGTACATATTCTACATGTCCTACATGATACTTTTAAAATATTTATCCTGCTATATGACTTGCTAGTTTTGACACATCTTTTTTTGTATATTTTATATACTTGTAGAACAGTGCTTCCAAAGCATGCAGTTAGAGTCCAACTTTATGCATTTTTATAAGAAGTTTTCTTAAGCCAATGTATAGTAATTAGTGGCTTAGCAATAAATATTTATGATGCCCAAACATTTCTGTAGAATGTAAGAGATGCTTAAAAGAGCCATGTTTTAAAAGCTTGGTATAATTGGAAGATACCTCCACCTCCCTCAACCTAATTTAGAATCTTATCATTTTACGATGTTGACTGTGTAATTTCATATATTTGAACAAATCTGTACCTCTTGTCGAGTGCAAGATACCAAATGTTCCAACTGAAAGTATTATGTAGATTCTGTATTCTGGGTTAGAGGCATTGTTTAATAAAATTGTTTTATGCAGAGTTTTGGTTTCGTTTGGTTTTACTGAAAATAACTGGTTTTATACATTGTATTCGCTTCGGCATTGTCTAATGTTTCTAATCAAGTAAAACTTTAGGCTAAAAACAACTGATTTAAAAAAGTGCGTAGTCTCCCGGATCTATCGCGCGGAAGGAAAATCTCCACGGAAGTATTAAAGTGTGGCACGCTGGCAAACATTTTCGTTGGGGACAGAAACATGATTATGTTAGGTAGCTAGTTATATATATATATATATATACATATTGGTTGTGTGTCAGCAAACGTCATTTCCAGCACTGTAAGTTACATCTTACAATCAAGTTCACTGAGTAGGTTTAGTATTGTTTAAAGTTTTGAAGGGAGATCGAATTGAACAATACCAATAACTGACTATGTTACTGGGCTAATAGGTTGCTTGTTAGCTAGGTAAGCTAACCAGGCTAGCGACAATAGTTTTTTTCATAAGTTGGCTTTACTAAGCTGCTTCGGTAGTAAGGCTGACTAGCTAGTTGTTTACAAAACTCGGGATGTTTCATCAAACAGACTTACTAGCTAGCTATTCAGATAACAGCTAGTAAACTACAACTAGTTAAGTCCACAACAATTTTTTACAGAAGTCTGTGTAGTAGATTTAAGGGATGGTGGGCAGTTAGCTAAGCTATCTAACTTAGAAATCTTGCTTTGTGAAACACCTCTTTATTGGTATCGGTAGATAAATTTAACTAGATTTGTTAAATTTATCTTTATCACTAGACGTGCTTTATCGGCATATTACCTGCGAAATTAACGAGTTGAGCAGCTGTGAATCTCTTGACACAACTACCTACTACTTTGTCCCAATGCAAGTAGCGTCGTGTTAAACTGGCAATGTCGCCGTCACCAAACTTGTTAACTGAGATTTTTTTTGTTATGTCTTTAGGTAGCTAGGACTCTAGCTAGGTCCTTCACGTCCTGACAGCTTGTTGTCTCCCTGTTTGCACAAAATCTCAAAAAATCTATGTGTGTTTCAGAGTATGAATGAGTGGAGCCCTCTGGCGAAGGTCTACGACCCCCTCAAGGCTGGTAGTATTGACAGTACGGACTTGGAGCCCCATGACCGAGCAATATGGAGGGCAATGAACGCCCATTACAAGCCCAACAAAGGCACCACGGGAGACGCCCAGCTTACACTTTTTGTTGCGCGGCTCAACAAACAGACGTCGGAAGACGACCTTCGAAACGCGTTCTCCAAATTCGGAGACATCCGCAGAATCCGACTCGTCCGAGACGTCGTCACGGGCATCTCCAAGGGCTACGCCTTCATTGAGTACAAGGAGGAGCGTTCTCTGATGAGGGCTTGGCGAGAAGCTAACAAGTTGGTGGTGGATCAGCACGAACTCTTTGTAGACTTTGAGCAAGAGCGCGCCCTGCAGGGCTGGATCCCCCGGCGCCTCGGTGGGGGTCTGGGGGGTAAAAAGGAGTCCGGACAGCTGAGGTTCGGCGGTAGGGACAGGCCGTTCAGGAGGCCAATCAACTTGCCCGGGGCTATGCCCCAGGGCAGACCCCCTGAGCGCAGGTGGGACGGTCCAGGCCGGAGGGAGGAGAGGCCGAGAGACAGGGACACGTCCCCAGCTTCGGACAGAGACCACGGAAGACGTCGGGACTATAGGGGTGAATGGGAAAGGGGGAGCGAACGGGGTGCTAGAGATTACAATAAAGATAGGAGAGACTCTAAGAGATATGGGGAAAGGAACAGTGACAGAGAATCTGAGAGAGCAAAGGAAGAAAGACGACTTCGGGACTCTTACAGAGAGTCTGAAAAAAGATGACCTACACTGACCTGTACGCTAAAAGTGTTCAATCTACATTATTCAGCACATTGTAACATACGAAAGATTTAAATTTCATGTAAAGTCAACTATTATTACTTTAATTTTGGAAATTCATAATGTTAAAACATTTTAAAATTCTAATAGTTTTAACTGTAGGTAGACAAACATTTTCCTTGCTTATGATTTGTTTCTTGTATATGGTGGAATACAGTCAATTTGATAACTAGGCAGTCTTGTTAAAAAAAATACGTAAACCATATTGCAGTCTATTTGCAGACTTCATGAGGAATGTGAGTTTGCACCTAATGTCATTTTCCAGTTTCATAAAGATAATGTTTCAAATCATAAGTGTGAAATGTGTGTTATATATAAGACTATAAGTTGAATTCTCTTTCCATTTAAATTACAAAAAAAAAAATCAAATCCAAGTTGCTTATCAAAGTACAAAGATCACCATGCTGTACACTGTATAAAATACTTTAATGAGCAGTGAGATGAAATTATGAAACATTCCCTTGCACTGATAGATTTTTCACTGAGGATTGGTTTCCTCTTGTATGTCTCTGTAGCACAGTATCTTTTAGCATTTCCAAATTGTGAAGTGTTTTTTTAAAAACATACTGAATAATATCTTTAAAAACACTGAATAAAAAAAGCAGTAAAGGAGTCCAAACTCACCAAGCAGCTATTAGCAGTGTCCTAAACTCACTGAATTGGTATCTTCATGCTTCGACAACCGTTACCAGCGAAGCACCAGTCAGTTTGTAAAAACGCAGAAAAACTGGAGGACGCTGATGATGGCCTTTGAGCAGGTCACAAAGAATGTCTTTTTAAACATAATTCTATGGCAGACCTAGGTAATAAACCCAGACTAAAAGTCTCCAAGGAGAGCACGACTTTTTCAGGC
>JAOYMR010000014.1:14582733-14595121 GCA_025802075.1 Tenebrosternarchus preto
ACCCCCCCCCCCCCCCCCCCCCCCCTCCCCCCCCGCGCCCCCCCCCCGCGCCGGGGTGCCCCCGGGGGGGGGCCCTCCCCCGGGGGGGGGGGGGGGGGCCGTGTAAGTGAGGCTTGCCATGCGATGCAGGTTAGGGATTAGAGGATGCTGGTGCTCGTTGGCGCCCAGCGGGTTACATGTGCTGCAAAGCCTCCTGGGCCTGCTCGGTGTACGCATCATCTTTGCTGGCCCATGAGCCAAAGCTGTCGTCGAGCTGTGCCACGCCCCTTTGAGAGCTCCGCCTCTTGTCCCGTGAGAAGAAGCTAAACCTGAAAGAGGAAGATGTTTTGGTTCAGATATTACGGTTCCTGTTTCAGTCTTTAAAAAGACATAAAAAGACATTCTGTATCTAATTTTTGAATTTTGGACATAAACTGTTCCAGGAACAACCAATGTGACCAGCTTGCTTTCAAAACGAACTTGCAGTAATTAGAGGAAAATGTTTACACCTTTTGATCATCATCAGTGTTACATGTCATGAATTTAACATGCGAGTGGTCACAAGATACAGTGGCAACTAAGAGCTGTAGATCAGTTTTTGCCTATAGAAGCCCTTCACATTCATACAGAGCCACAATGAGTCAAAATTTCTCACTTTGCCATTGTTTCCCCAGTGATCTCACAAGATCCACCTCATGCAAGCCTTTCCAATTAATGTTTCAACCATCTATCTCCTAGTCAGCCACACCAGGAACACAAAAAAGTGCTAGTTTGGGCTAATCATTGTTAGGGTTTTAAAATACTTGGACAGTGTAAAACCTTTAGTTATGGCACAAGTGTTAGCAGGTGATCAGAACCAAATGAGGAAAGGATGCTTTATTCTGACTGGCTGATTCTAATGATCTTCCAGCTGACAAGTCCCAGATAGCCCCACAATCAGCCAATCAGAATATTCTTTGGATTGTGAGTTGCTCCAATAGGTGAGGAAGGGTTGAAAAGGGGTGGGAGAGCATGCAGCACCAGCAGGGCTAGAAAGTGTTAACAACAGCGAAAAAACAACACAAAGGTCAACCACCGAAACATGGTCGTACAATGGAAATAAGTCGTCTGATTGGCTGTAAAGTGGGGTCATCTGGTATCAACCCAGCCGCCACCATCGGCATAATGGCTGTGAAGATCCTGTTACAGAGAGGCACAGATATGGAGTATTAAGCAAAGAGGGAACACAGAAAGCATATACAGCTCTACCGTATCATCCTACACCAGAACCCTACAAAGACCTCTCTCCTGCTGGGGGGGTGCCAACACAGCGCTCTGACTCTGTGTTCTTTTCTGTTGTTTACCTCGTCCATAAGAAACCAGGATTACTGATCATGCGTTGATTGATTTTAGTCACACGGAAAATATGAATGTGAAAACCACGTGAGAGGCCGTGTTACACGCCACAGAACACACACCAGCATGTTCAGCTGTAGTTCAGTTTGAAGCCCAGGTCACTGAAAATGACTTTTACAGCATGGATTATTGAGCATGTGACTTGGTATATAACCTTTTTCATCAGTCTGTTTCACAGCATTTACTGTGGAATCACTAGTAGATTATAAAGAGCTTTATAAAGAGAAGGCGTGAGTTCTTCTGGCCTTGTTCTCTGTAATGAATACCAGTTTGAGTGTGTGTGTGTGTGCGCGTGTGTGCGCGGCAGTGAGAGAAACGCCTAGGTAGAAGGAATTTCACAGTACGCACAAGCGCTTTATGCCAGACTCTGGCTGAGCACCAACTCGAGGGCGGGGCCTAAAGATGGGGGTGGGGTCTGGAGTGGGCGGGCCTGCTTCCTCTTCCTGCTCTTCGCTAAGAAAAGAGAACACACTGAATTTCACAAACCATGAACGAGTTTGACACCAAATGCATGGCACAATTCCAGACAGTTGCTGCTGACTGAACTTAAAAAGCTGATAGTTATTTTAACATCCAAAAAAAGTACATTGCTTATGGTACAGTGCAGTAAGGGTTAGCTTTAGCTTCCAACATTTTCATGAAAACAATAACTCAAGTGCCATTTGCTAATGTAATGCTAACCTTCTGTAATACGCTATTTCCTCTTGCAGCATGAAGACTTTAGCCTTGAGTTCATTCCTCTCATGAAGAACATCTCGCAGCTCTTGCAGAGTAAAACGCGGCCGATTCGGATCTTTGGGATCCAGGCCCCCCTCCTCTTCAGACAGCGCCTCCTGTAAAATCAGGAACAACATGCTGAGTGTTTTTGGGAGGTTCCTAGTACAGTGTGAGTGTTTATAGGAGGTTCCTAGTACAGGGTGAGTGTTTATAGGAGGTTCCTAGTACAGGGTGAGTGTTTATAGGAGGTCCCTTGTACAGTGTGAGTGTTTATAGGAGGTCCCTTGTACAGTGTGAGTGTTTATAGGAGGTTCCTTGTACAGGGTGAGTGTTTATAGGAGGTTCCTTGTACAGGGTGAGTGTTTATAGGAGGTTCCTTGTACAGGGTGAGTGTTTATAGGAGGTTCCTTGTACAGTGTGAGCCGTGCCTTATTTCCCACAGCGCTGAGGTTATTATACTGCATAAGCAATGGTTAGATTGATGCACACCTACATCCCCCTACCAAAAAAAAAACCAAAAAAAAAAAACAACACAATTCGTAATAGCAACTCACAGGAAGTAACTGACATACAAATCACAAGTTACCTCAATGCAAAACATGCACTGGTAACCATGGATGGAGGCTGTATTTTAAGTATGTGGGTGCAACATACAATGCTATAAATACATATAGGCTATAAAAACTTCATAAAGCCTACACTAATCTAAGGTCACACAGTAAGAATTGTCAAAAAAGGTGGTCAGTGAAATGACTAGCAGTAGTTAGACGTGTTTAATGTGTTAGACGTGTTCGGACCGACTCGTGAAAATGTGATGCACGTTTCCGTGGAAACGGTTCGTTTATCCTGAGCAGGGCGATGAAATCTTTGGAAGTAGCAGGTCTGCAGCTGTTTGCACTTTCATCAAGTGAAAACAGAGCTGGACATGACCAGAAATTATGTATAACAAATATAGTTTTCTAGAAGCTTCTTTTTGTAGTCCACAGTGTCCACTCTTGCTCTGACATCACTTGTAACAGATTCACAGATACATTTGCCATATTTTACAGCCAAACTATATTACTGGAACAACATTATGTCATTGGACTATATTCAGTTGTTGCATTATAAGATTAATAAACATACATATTTCTGGGCTACAGTCCTCAAAATTAACTATTATAATAATATCAAAAACATTAAGGTAGTTACATTTCCTAGTTTCTTCAGTAAGTTCTCTAATAAATGTTAATGTTAATTTAAAAAAGAAATATTAAAACTCTTTTAATATTAAAAAAATATTAAAAATCAGTTTTTGTCTGCATTTTGTCACACTAAATGTAGGTAACACCAAGCCCTTGAGCTTTCACAGTGGAACAGAAACCCTCTAGAACTGTATAATGATGTCTGTGAGAGCACACTCAGAGCACACACCCCACTGACGAATTCAGAGTGTTAACCACACACAGTAAGAGCTGTGGTGAGCGGAGACATGCCTGCACACAGTGCTGGTAAACTTGAGTTTAGTAAAGGGCCACCTACTGGAAGGACCAACAAATCTGCAGTAATCAAGTTCACACTCTGCTAATGTCGACCGCTCCAAACAACTTCACATGGCTGCCTTCATGCATGCCACACCAACACACACACCCCCAACAGTCTTCATACAGAACTGGAGGAGGTAATACTCTGCGGGTGACAGTCCCACAGGGGAGCACTCCAGAAAAGGGAGATTAGTTCCACACCGTGCAACCCTAGTAAACCCAAGGGTTACCCATAACAACACAGCCTGTTCCTCCTCCAGCGCCTCCTCCTCGTCCTCCTCATCTGTAAATGCTCGTTGGTTACATGGAGTGGGAGTCAGGGGTTGCTCCCTGGACAAAGCTGACCCAGGAAGCAAACCCTAACACAGGGCAAGGAGAAGAAGAACACAACATCCTCCGTCTGTGTACATTAAGGCTTACAGTTACAAACTGTAAAGTGAAAAGTTAAAAAATTACAAAAACAAAACGCACTACACAGTGATGTATGATAACCATACATGATGATGACTTCACAAAACACCATTCTTTATTTCTATATTATCAGAAGGAAATTTCCAACAAAGAGTACCAACATCGCTTGGAGTGAATGAAAGCTAGTTGCCAGAGTGACATGATGCTAACTAGCAACATTAGCTTTGGTTCATTCTTAGTCATGTTTCTGCTGGGTGGGACTATGCCTTTAAAATGGCTCAAGAGCATGCTTGTGTTTCATTGGCTCATTGGTCAACCAATGACTATATTTATCTACCAGCTCACCATCCCCTCTTCTGTGACACACTGACAGAACCGTCTGATTCACTGTGGTCACATACTCGAGAACAGTCCTGATGCGTGAAATCATCTCTCTCTTAAAAACGCTCCCACCACGCTACTGTCAAGCAAATGCGGCATTTGTTTAGCCTGCTGTTTTGGTTACCATTGAAATGAACTAAACGTTGTGGCAAATGATCATTCTTGAAGCTGGTCTTTTATAGGACTACAGAAAAAAAACACAGAATGATAACATTTAAAATGATAAACTTCAGAGAACCAGTGAATCACAAACAACTTATTCTGCTTATTCTGAAATCCACTGTATTCCGGAATCCAAAGCTGATCTAGATGACCTTTTCTACAAAACCCCTGCAGATAACATTTTACATTTACAGTTTCTGACAGATGGAGTGATTCACATATAATAATCAGTCTGACATTGTGAGTTCTTCCTGGGAACTAAACCCATGACCTTTTTGTTGCTAAGCACCTATGGCATCAACGTTCGCTGATTAGATGAGGCGGCTGTTCGGGACTCTTGAACTGACCTGTGCGGGTGACGGTGGAGCCATGGGCTCCTCATGGGTTCCAGTTCCGGTTCCGGCTCCAGCTCCGGCCCCCTCGGCCTGCAGCCTCTCCCTGAGCCGCGTCACCTCCTGCCGCAGGTTGCCCAACTCCTGCTGGCGCGCCTGGGCAAACGCCTCCAGCTCGACCTTCTGTTCAATCAGGGCCTTGCCCTGCGCCTCCACCACCGTGATCTTGTGCCTCAGGTCGTGGTTGATCTTCATCAGCCGGTTCTGCTGCTGCTGGAGCTGGGAGAGGTCAAGGTGCAAAGGTCAAGGGTGCAAAGGTTCTGCTAAGAGGACAAATCATGTGAGCCACCTAGTGACACACTGGTGTGCGCATGCCACTGGGCCACTCACTGCTTCCACATCTTCGTTCTTCAGGGTTAGTTCCCGGTCCTTGGCACGGATCTCATCCCTCTGTTTGTCCACTACCTCTTTCAGTTTCTTCATCACCTGCCTCTCCCTCTCTGACATTCCTAGGCAACCCAAAAGGGGAAAAATACATAATGTGAGCCACAGTACATTTCTACATCTTGTGTCTAGATGTGGCAAGCTGGCAAAAAAAACCCTATCTGGCTACTATTTAAAAAAAAAAAAAAAAAGACTATTCAGGCACAGGTGGCAAAATAAAAGTCCTATTATACTGTTGTCTCTTTAACATGTATATTATGGGATTCCCACACAACTGGACATTCTGCTGTGTTGTGATTTAATTCTATTAGACAGGCCACAGCGACTATGTCATGCTCTGCGACACGGACGACACAATCAAAACAGTTCCTCTTTAAGTGCCCCTGTGTGCTCTTAAAATAGATTTGTGACTGGGAACCTCTGATGTGTGAACACACACACACACACACACAAGCTCTGCTGACACAAAAATAACCTACTGGTTCATAAACACACTACCCCTACATGCACTGGATACATAATTTGTTTCATTTTTGTGACTGGATAGGAATCTTCATGCCTTCATACTTGTGGTTGGATCCAGGTTTGTGTAATCAGGGATACACAGAGATGCGGATGATACTGACAGTGAATCAATCTCATCAGTCAGGCTGGGAAGACACTGAAGGGGGGAGGGGCTAAACACTACCACCACCCCCCAGTAGCACGTGAGGCTTTGGCCAGTACTGAGGGGTCTCTGTGCCTCCCCCAGACCCCGCTCCTACACCCAGGCATCCTTGCTGCCCTTTAGCTGGGCAGTGAAGGACTGCTTTGTGTGGCACAGCTGAACTTTGTTTGTTGTTGTTGTTTTTGCCCATCTCTGAACGGCTGAGAGAACGAGGACGTCAGCGACTGTGAATGTGGCAGCCTGGGAGAATCTTTGAGTTTAGCCAGAGGAAGTTCACAAAGTGAACTGCTTTGAGAGTATGTATGGACAATTTACAAAAGCCCATGAGAAGTAATTTAGCAAACGGTGGATGTGTTCGTAAACTTCCTTCCCTGCGAGGCCTCCGGTCTCCACTCAAACACTCATTCCTATTCAAAACAGGAGCTGCAACTAGAAGTGGGGCAAGTTGTTTTAGGAAGGTCACGTTATGAATTACCTTCCTGCCTCTGAATATCCTCCTCTGTCATTGGACAGTCCTTGATTGACAGGTTGCTGAGGAGGGTCTTGTTTTCTTCTTGCAGCTGGGCAATCTGGGACAACAAATCTTGGGCTTCACCCCGCC
Source organism: Tenebrosternarchus preto (assembly GCA_025802075.1). Classification (NCBI taxonomy): domain Eukaryota; kingdom Metazoa; phylum Chordata; class Actinopteri; order Gymnotiformes; family Apteronotidae; genus Tenebrosternarchus; species Tenebrosternarchus preto. The sequence goes on from JAOYMR010000014.1 coordinate 14,589,346, forward strand.
ACACATCCTCAACCAGTTCCAGTTCCTAGGTTTACACACACACACACCATGAGTCATTTATACTACATATAACTCCTATACATCTCATAAAAATTCTTATTCATGCACCACTGTAAACTACGATAATTTCCACGAAGCCTCAGCTAACTGAGACTGTTACAACGCTGAAGTCTTGGGTGCAAAACCACATTCCACTCGTATGCGTCCATCCAGTTGATGGACTTTTGATCATAATGTGCTCTGCATCACGCTTGTCGTCCCTATATTACTTTAGAGAGTAGTCAAAATATTCGCCTCGTTGGCTCTTTGAAATAATTACTGAACATCGGGTTAATACTAACTAGACACTACTGTCTAGTTAAAGACAGTAGAAGCTGTGAGGTCTGACACTCTAAATAAATCTGTAGTGTCGTTTATCCTCTGGCGCGTGGCCCCGGCGGACGGCTACGTGATGCAGTGTCCCATTCCGAACGAACCACTCTGGAATAGGTCATTTCCTGCCATAATCGGCAACTTCGCAGTGCTTTGCTTTGCTTTTGTTCTGGGTTCTCAGGAAAACAGCAAGACACGGCAGCTGGTTGCCGCTCTAACTGATGGCTGCTCACAATGGTTACCTTTTTGTGCTTCTTTTCCTTTTCTACACGGTCCATACGCTCCAGTCGAAGCTTATCTAATTCCAGTCGCAGCTCTTCGGTTTCTGGATTAATGCTATTCCGGCTAACCAATACCTCGAGGATTTCCAGGACCCGGACAACTTTCGGCATGAGCCGCGACAAAGCTTCGCAGCCATACTGATCTATTATCCGCTCGAACTCCTGCCCCACGACCGCCGCAATATCATACACGTCCATTACGGTTAAATCCGCCACATTTTTCTCCAGCGCAGACCCAAAGTCTTCCATGTCCGTCACTTACTAATTTAGCACTCTGCCGCCCAGTTATAGCTAATTCCTTCGCCAACAAACTGAAGCCGCTTACCTTTGGTATACCAAAACTTTATCGATCGGTTCTATAGGTAAAAACAGGAAAGATCTTTCACACACCGTGTAATGTGATTTGATCGGTGCTAACATTACCCTTAAGGCTAATATGTCCTAATTTTGTCAGTAATAACAGTTGTCCCATTGCCGTCCTGTTTTTCCTCCCGATTCTTTGGTGAAACTGGTGCACCGACTGCGCATGTCAGATCAAGTGACAGCTGATGTCGCTGTACAACGGAGATGGGAATCACGCCAGTTCCACCGCCATCAGACTAAACTGTCATAATACAGTCAAAACACAGCGCAGTTTATTTACAGATAACTCATCATTTAACGATTAATAAATTGGTTGTAGGTTTTCAAAATGTATGCAATTTATGAGACATATCAAATGTAAATGTTTTACTTTCTGACGTCATCTTGTGGATAAAAACACAGAACAAATACTCAGTTTGGAGGGAAATACAATTTATTTTAGCAATAAAATAGAAGAAAAGAATGTCATCTCCAGTGATTCTGTAATAACAATCGTGCAGATAATATAACTAAATAGTTACTGTCAAAAATACTAAATAATGCATCACAACCCAATGTATAAATTACAGAGGTTAACAAAATAATATCAGAAATACACAGAAATATATAGCACTAAATGTCTTAAAGGGTCATTTTTTCCATTCTTTCTAAATGGTGTAATAAAACATGACTGACATGGATGACATTCTAATAATGAAAATATGATCAAGAAAAGAAATACATTGAAATCATCAAATTTTCACTGTCCTTGTCACATCCTTCTCAAAGGCTTCACCGAAACTGTAAAGAAGTAAGAAATAAAGAACAGAATAGCAAATTTCAAAATAAAAGCAAAAACACAATTAAAAAAAAAAAAAAAAACATTAAAACCAGAGCAGTACAACGTAACGGGATACTTACTGCGCTCTTAAGGAGGGTACCGGATTTCTGGAAGATGGAAGGCTTTTTAGAGGGCATGGCTTTGGGAGGGTCTGTTTTGGGAGGTTCAGGTCTGGGTGGCTCGGGCAGCGGTGGATCAGGCACAATCGGCGGCAGGACATTGACGAAGTCATCGAAGTTGCCCTCTTCTGGCTGGTCAGAGGGCACCCCAGCCAGCTCGTAGTGCTTCTTCCTGAGTTCCCCCAGCCTTTGGCGCTCCTTGGACAACTGAGCCTCCAGTTCAAGCACTCTGACCTGCAACACGGTTCAACGCACCCAGAAACACACGCAGTCAAAGACACGCACGAGAGACCGGTATGGTAACACAGGCCCACGGCACTGTAAATTCCAGAAGAGGAAACCTTCCTGAAAAACAGATTACCTGAGAGTCCATTTCTTCTGTCTTCAGCTTAATCAGGGAAACGCCTGAGAAATCCAGTGGATCTGTGGAGTCACATAATACAGATTTAATGTGCAGATCAAGTTAAAACCAATGCACACCAGACACGCATTACCTGCTCACAGTTTTACCAATTTCTTACCAAGTTTAGATCACAAAAGCTGAAGTTTAATCCTACCCACCCTTGTACTCGATCTGCATCTGGCCTGTTTTCGTTGACGTGACAACGACAGCGGCCATGTCGTTCACATGGCGTGAGGCCTGCTGCAGCGTGTGAAGCTTCTTGTTGCTCCGGTCAGCCTTCACCTGCAGGGGGGGGGTCATTTAAGGACATGGGGAGGGTCATTTAAGGCCGCACGGACAAGATCTCTTCAGCTGAAGCTGCTTCAGCTGCGTGTGAACTGCAAGCTGTTCGATGGGATTTTTACCTTGGACCCAGCCACTAGCTGTTTGGGGGGATTTTAACCTTTGAGGCAGCCACTAGCTGTTCGGAGGGATTTTTACCTTTGAGGCAGCCACTAGCTGTTCGGAGGGATTTTTACCTTTGAGGCAGCCACTAGCTGTTCGGAGGGATTTTTACCTTTGAGGCAGCCACTAGCTGTGCGGTGCTGGCAGCGATCTCATGGGAGCATACGATCAGCTCTTCATATTTGCCTTGGTCTGTCACTACTTTGTCTGCGGACTCCCTAGGTGAGGATCACAGTTATATATGTATACTGTAGGTTGCACAAGATTTCGAAGACAGAGCGGCAGCATCTGTGTAGTCAGTGTATTCAACATATGCGGCCACATGTTAACGTCCACATTTTTTCAGTAAGTTCATGTTGATTTGGCCCAGTACATGTATAAATTTGGCAGATGGACATAAAAGAGCAAATAAAATTTATGATATGGTTAGATATGGTTAGAAATCCTTGAAAATCAAAAGATGTCACTTTTACCTCTCATCCAGATCGTTAAAGTGTACCCCATAAATACCTTGTGTATAATAAATGACAATGTATATACCAATTTAAAGAATGCATATTCAAAAAGGTGTATGGTCTTCTTTCAATCCTCTACAGGCAGTAGATAAAAGCCGAAGATGCCTACTATAACATGACAATGCTCTCTTTCACATGGACTTACACCATCTGGGTGGCACCCCACCCAACAGCCTTGGAGGCCGAGATGAGCCCTTCTGTCCAGCAGGAATTCTTGGCATAGAAGTCCTTCACGGATCCAGCTCCCTGGGACAAGAAGAGGGTGGTGAGAAACCTGTGTGCCAACCCCAAATTCTCTGGCCATTTTAAGCATCCTGTTCTCTTCCTGCACCTACCCGGCCGCTCTCCACAATATCCTTCTGCAAATCGGTGGCAGCGGTTATCAGCATATGTATGGCCTGTAGGAAGCACAGGAGATGAGCTGAAACCCTCAGTTTCCGGATTCTTCAGAGAAGAACCGGCTGCATAGTTATACACGCAAGACACTTACAGACACTTACTTTCATCAGATCAGAGCAGGAACCAATAATGCTGAGGCAACACAAGGGAAGAGAACAAAATCAGGGGAAATAAATGAGGAAGATTTAGCAAATGAGTATGCAAAGTGTGTATTAAAATCAGTAAATTAGAATCTGAATTTTGGTGCAACAGGATGAGCACCTTTGGTTAACTTCTAGTTTTATTCCAGATGTATCTCTTCTCGCTTGGTTTAATATTTCCTGGAAAACAAGAAAAAACTTAACACAGCTACAGACTACCCAGAGCCTTAGTATGACCCAGTGATGACCTAATGATGACCTTAGAATGACCTAAAGATGACCTAATGCTGTTCTTACGTCCATCCTCAGCACAGCATCCTCAATTGCAGTGGACGTGGCGGTCATCTCCATGTCCACCAGGTCGGCCAGCTCCGCCTTCTGAGGGTTTTGGTCTATGTGCCGCAGGTCCTGCAGACATCAGTCCATGGTTATTCCAAACCCACTGACACCTGCATCCCCCTAGCCACACCGACACAGCTACAACCACACAGCCACACCAACATCCACACAGCTAGAGACACATCTACCCACTCCCAGCCACGCCCACACCCACGCTGCCACATCCGCACAGCCACACCCACTCAACCCCTAGCCACACCCACTCACCCACACCCACTCAACCCCTAGCCACACCCACTCACCCACACTCACTCAACCCCTAGCCACACCCACACAGCATGCACTCACATGGCCCTGGTTGAGGATGCGCTGGATGACGTAGCGGATGGCGGTGGGGTCAGCTCTAGGCAGGGTGGCCTTTAACTTCAGCTCCCTGAGGAACTGCAGGCAGTGGGTGGCGCAGTCTCGGCAGTTGTCCGTCAGCCCTGGAGACGGGTGGAGGGAGGTGAGGGCCGAGGGCAGGGGATGTACCACCCAAAATATCACACACAGCAGAACTGGGACTTCTCATTATTTACTTAACCTGAGTAAACTTTTATCTAAAGCAACATACAATTGTGACTTGAGCAATTGAGGGTTTAGGCCCCTTGCTCAGGGGTCAAAGAATGGCAGCTTGGGGCATGAATCAGCAGCCTTCTGATTACTAATTTTGTGTTTGTGCGTGTTTGTTTTGGTTTTTTTTTTCTCACGGTCAGCTTGGTCAGTGGGCACAGAGTGTGCAGTGGCAGCTCCGTTAACTATAGTGTCTGCAGCAAGGTGGGAGAACTGGGTCACCGCCCTCAGCAACCCGCTGGCGTCTGAAGGGAGGGGAGAGATGCAAGTGACATGTACCACTGACTCCCATTGACTAGTGTAAGAGCATTCTGCATGGTTTATAAGCTGAAGCCTTACCCTCCATGTTCTTCAGGTAGATGCCGTGGTTCTGCTGCATCTTGTCAATAGAGACCAGGGTGGTCTCTGCCCGGTTGATCAGATACTCTGGAAGCCCATGGGTTTTGGGGGAAACGAGTGATGTTAGAAAAGATTTTTTTTGTCTAAAAGGCTTTGGTAGTTAAATGTGCGGGTGGTTTCTTTAGGTAGGACGCTGCTGGAGGACAGCCTACCTGGCGTGCAAACGCAGCGCACATGCACGGGGTCGTCGACCTTGGCAACAGCGTCCAGGATGATGCCCTCGGCCTCCACCACGGCACACTGCAGCAGGCAGAACTGCTCCTCCTGTAGCTTCTGCTGCAGCACACACTCCTGACTCGACTGAACACACACGCACGAGCGGACACACACACACACACACACACACATGCACACACAAGCATTCATGCACACACCCGCCCACCCAAGTTATCCAACCTGGCATTTACTGCGTACCGGCTGATTAAGAGCTCAGTATGAGACGGAGAGATCAGCCCAGGTGGCTGAGTGTCCTTGATCTGTTTCTCACCTTGAGCATGGGGTCTTAAAAGGCTAATTCAGCAATAATGCTAATTTGGCTAAGACATAATGACAGCTAATGGGGAAATGGTT
>JAOYMR010000014.1:14601015-14617162 GCA_025802075.1 Tenebrosternarchus preto
ACATATTCTGGATTTGAACTGGAACATATCCCTCACAAAGAAGTGGATCTTCTGGAGCAGGGCTGGACACCCTTTGCGTAACAGGAGACCCACTCACGGCTGTGCAGTTTGAAGAGCAGCTTGACCAAGAAGTGATACAGAGGGCCACAGTCCTGAATGACGGGGACCAGGGGGGCCAAGCGGCACTGACCCACCGCAGTGGCTGAACTTGTGGAGTTGGATTCAAGTTGCCTGAAGACTGCAACCAATGAAAGAACAAGAATAAACTTGACTGAAAATTCCTTTAAACATGCAGGACCTATGGTTTTGGTGTTATTGCTTTGATACAAGTTTGTATCAAAAGGTAGTAATGAATATTTATAATAGTGGTAATGAATATTTATAATAGTAGGATCAAGTGAGCTTGCCTGTTTCTTGTAGCTTAAGAGCTGCTTCCATGTAGTCAAGCACCTCACCAGTTGTTTCGAACCTGAACACGGAACTTTATTTTCTTTTGTTCTTAAACAAAGTTTGGTTTTATTTAACACACATTGGCGGTATCCATGAGATATATAGATAATAATATATAGAGCATACTGAACAAAGTGCTTACACTGTGTTGATATCAACTGCAATAGCCTTTTCCAAGATCTCATCTGGTGTTTCAAGATTTGGGGAAATCTCCTTGTGCTGTCATGGCAACAGTCAGTGTACATTTCAACAAGTATATTTCAAAGTGATGACTAATTTTCAATTTAAAGTACACAAATAAACCCAGTACTACAGCACAGACACTCACCTTACAGTGGAACTCTATTTTCATGGCCAAGTACTTTGCATACAAAGCAACGATGTGCCCGTATCGGTCATGTAGACGCCCCTGCGCAATACAGAGTAAAAAACGCAAAGGCCAAATTTTTGACAACCTATAATGTGTTTTCCAGCTTATCTAATTAAGGTTGATACTCTAGATTAATACTAAAAATCATCTGTATCAAAAGCAAAATAATATCCAGTAACCTATAAAACTTAAGGTTGCTGTAGTAAATTTATTTACTTACCCATAAAGTTCCCATTTGCTTGATATTGGGGCAGTGTCCACGACTGTCTCTCGCGGTCTGTAAATACGACAAAAGCACACATAATATCACACCTCACAGTCATGTTTACCATCCAAAATGGTCTGAAGTTTTTGTGTGGACTCACATTGGGATGGCCATCGCGTAGCAGTTTGTGCACCATGTGACAGAATTTCCAGCTGAGGATGGCGTTGCTGGCGAGAGGCAAACTCACAGCGTGGGACCAGAACGTAACGGCTCCGCCTTCCTTGTGTGTTCCTAACAGGATCGCTGTGCGAAGGTTAAGCAATAACCACTTTCACAGCACAGAACCAAGCACAGAGTTGTTATGTCGCGGACATTTGGTATAACAGGAAAATATATATATATATATATATAAAACAATTCTTTGAAAGACGTCTCCCACAGAAACGACTTAGACCTAAGAACAAAAGAAAATGAGCGTAAAGCATACAGCTCTAAAAGATACTGCGCGCGTATTTCTCTTTGATTGGGGCCTCTGCAGTGGACATACACTTTGCAATGCACTGGAGCTGTGGAAAGAGGACATACGTCAGCAATACTACAATAAAATAGTATACACCATATATCTTATGAAACTAGGTCCATAATTAGGAATTTGTACGTGCACTTTATCTACACCAAAGTTATGCTCTTTCGCTCTGTTGGTTTTTAGAGGCATCACTGAGATTTACCTTTCATATACAAACTGGTCCCAAACGGCAATTTATTTACAGTGGTTTGCTCCATCTCTGTTATTTTTGCTTAGGTACAGGTAAACAGCTGATAGTATGTGTTCCCAAAGACCGGAAAAAACGAATAAGGGATGATTAATTTTGTGTTCACTTACCTGTGCTTTGACGAATTGTTCTTTCTCGGCTGCAAGAGCTTTTTCAGATTTGTCCGTTTTCTCACTTTTCGTCTTTGACGTCATGTTTCAGTTCTGTTACATGTACACCAAAATTCACAAACCTCAACTCCACATGGATACCCCTCCGGTATTCACACACATCACATGGATACCCCTCCGGTATTCCACAACCGTCTAATCGAACTGCTCCAACGATGGTTCGCGTGTCGCGTCATATATAAACATCAGTTATTATCATTTTACAATGATATAAGTTTTTGTTGTGTTCTCTAGTCTTAACGCATAAACACTTGAATTGTCACTGTCGTCTAATCACGTCGAATGAATGATTACTGTAGGCTTTAAAATAAATTTCGAGATTTTTAAATTAAATTATTAAAACAGACGGTATAAACCGCTGTTGACTATCTATTAACTCGTTATCAAAAGTACTCAAATATTGTAGTTTACACATGAAAACTGTAAATGAATTGCAATAATGCGGCTATTAAACTAATTCGGAATGACTGCGTATACGACGACTCAAAAACTACATTCAAACTAAAACTAAAAAACTGACTAGAAATCGAACTGCAATACACCGGCACATTATCCAAATACCTCTGGTGGTGTTTCAAAGTCCCTGAGAAGTTGCGTGGTTCTATTTTTTTTAAAGCCTTGAAAGAGTTTAAATATGCAATATGGCATCCCTCATCACACAAGCAGTCTCGAGGAGAAAACTACTGTGCTCTATCTCAAAATCTCAAAACCAGGGGACAGGGACGCTTTTAACAATCAAACAGGTTTGATGACAGTGAAACAGGAATGACAAAACACGCAGTAGCATTCAGCCATCTTGTAGGACAGGTTTAACACTCAGTACTTGATCAATGACTTTAGAAAGCATGCAGAACATTTTTAAAATATAAAACCCATTTAAAATCCATACATTTCATTAAACCCATTATAAAGGGAGGGGGAAATCAATACATGTTCTTTTAAATATGTAATCTTATTAAAGCTTTTTGTTTCTTTAAAAGGCATTTATTAAAAGGTGCAGTGAAATAGCTTGGCAGTGACTGGTGAGCAGAGGCTAACGTGCATTTCCCCTCACAGAGCAGCTTCTGCAGGTTCAGTCACATCAACGTGTTTTTAAAATCCTCAGTCATCTGATCTTAGGGAAACATGTCCTTCCAAGTCTCTATTGACCACATTCCTTGGTTTTTGGGTTCAAGTGTTGACTCTGGATTTGAGTGGCTTTGTTCTAAAGGAATAGTAAAGAGGGGGGGGGGGGGAGATTTAGCTCCAGATTTCATGATGGAGAACATCTGAATATATTATGACTGAATTAATTCTACAATATCATGAAATGTGGTAGATGAAACAGCACATACACATCTTTGTTGGCTTTCTTCTTGGGTGTTTCTGGGGGACTGGGAGTGGTTGCCACTATTGCTATTATTGTAGCTACCATGAAGGCTGCAGACAGTGTCACTTTTGGGGGTGGAGCTTGGGGCGGGGCTTAGAGGGTTGCCAGATGCGTGTTCAAGAATGGCCACCATTTGCCTCGAATCTGCCAACAAGCGTTGCAAGCGACTTGTTGATGACATGCACTCCTCCTGTTAACTCAAAACACGAACACACATCAGAAGGGACTGATATGGTGAATGATCCATATATTATTACCATATATAGATTTTAGCAGTGATGGGTTACCTGGTCGCTGTTGGCAGTGTTGTTGAAGGCTGCCTCCTGTATGGGGCCAGGACTCCTCCTCCTCTGTGGTGGTGGTGTAGAGCAATCCAGATAGAGACAAGTCACACTATCTGGACTGAGTCAAGGGGGGAGAACCACCATCGTCATCATCATCATCATCATCATCGAGCCTACTGCACTGCTATTACTGTGCAATGGTGGAACCATACACATGCACACCACCGAACCGAAACGACCTAATGACTGGCAAATGATTTGCTCAATTTTCTTATCAACACAGCCAACTACTTTATCTGTTGCCCCTACCAAGAGCACTGGGCATCTTTTGGGCCGACGTCCACCAGCAGTACTGGGGTGTCTGTCTCTGGATCGTGGTTAATGACAGCCATGACGTCCACCTCGGCCCCGGCCCTACAGCAAGCACTCTGGAAAGAGTAGCTCTCTGCTGCGTTGTTACTGCAGCCACAGAAGTGGGTGAACTGGGGGCCTGGCTCGGTGAAAGACCCAGCACATCCAGCGCCACTGGCTGGTGTGCAGCTACTTCTCCTTGAGTCCTCCTCATGGAAGGTGAAGGTGTGCTCATTCGGGAGGTTCTGGCTGTCTACCGATGGAGCAGCGCTCCCGGGACTGTTCTGCGGCTCGGGTGTAGCCCCAGGCGAAGGCGTTCTGACGGTGTGTGAGGCCGGTGGTGGGTGGGTGGTGTTTTTACGGCACATATGCTCTCCTAGCCCTGTTCCTTGATGGTGTTCTGAAAGCAAACTCGCACCTGATACATGATCGACCCTAAAACCACAGGGCTTCGGTTAAAACTTGGTGCGTCCACATTAGTTCTTCCAACATGAAGTAAATCTATGGCAGACGGTCTCACACCACTTACCTTTCAAGTGACCTTTGACATTCATGTTGTTTCAGAGCCTCTCTGTTTCTCTCCAGGTTGAGCTTCAAGAGCTGCAGGTCGTTCTGCTGGTTAGCACACACCTGTGATGTCACACACACACACATGCAGAATATTTAATCTCGTCTGTCATATACTTGAACCTGTAATTTGATCCTATGGTTCAATCACACATACTCATTGATTATCTCCCTGTACTAAAGGAGCTCAAAACGCTAGACCTTCTCTGTCAATATCTTTGTTTTGGTGAAATGAATGTGAAAGTATAACAAAATTAAAAGAAGTGGGGGAATTAAAAAAAGAATTAATGTACATGTGGCTAGACAGGCTTGTTGTTCACTGAGCCACAAGAGGGGAAGTGGAGGACGTCCTAGAGAGGAATGTCGAAAAACCGGGAAAACTACATAGAAACGACTAAAGGAAGGACAAAAATATCTCACACTACTTACATTAAAGGAGCTTTAAAATGTGTCCTTCACTAAACAGAAAGCTTTGGTGAGAAAAACGGTGGCCAGTTAGTATGATGCACTACAGTGGCATTATCTTAAATGTTAAGAGGCCCCCATTCGTCTTCCTTCGTTCTCGCGTATTTCGGTGAAGCACGCTGAAAACCAAGTCGGAGCATGGCGGGCAAGTACCTGTCGTAGGCACAGCAACTCGGACTCCGTACGCTCTTGTTTAGATCGCGCTAGTGCCAGGAGCTCGTCCTTCCAGCTTTCGCCCTCACCTGAGTGAGACACGGGACGGCTGGCATGACGGAACTTACCTCAGCAAAAAACACCTGAATGGAATCTCTATCGCCAGGCGGAAACCGACTGAAAGCAAACTCTTAGTCACCGAGACTCTAAATAAGACTTTTTCTGATCATGAAAATACAAACGAAACTGGCAGAAGTATGGCAAATATAATTTCTAAACGACTGAACAGTCTGATAAGTGCTAATTACACATATTTTTCTCCGGTCTAGTCTGTGCGCATTGCTGCAGTTTTATTGAACAGGCAGCGGTTTGGCTGTTGTACAGTTCTAACCACAGTACCTGCGAGTGCCAGCTCTTTCCTAAGAAGCTGGCTCTCTTGCTTCAGCCGAATGAGCTCCTCTCTCAGGCTGTTGTTCTCAATGGTCTTCTCCTGCAGCTCGTCTGGAGAAATACAGATGATTAAAGTATACGATGCAAATATATGTCAAAGTGAAAATTTATTTAACATTACTATGGTTACTAGAAAAATGACAGTCAGCTTCCCCAATGATAACAAGAGTGCTGAACCCAGTTCAGGATGATGTACCCTGGGAATCGAGGGGTAACGACTTTCACACTTAATACTTGAGTAACGTAATTGCATGAGAAATACCGACCCCTGCTGGACAGATATTGGGGTGGACTTTCATGTCTACGTTTGAGAATATAAAATCTCAAGTGAGAACATTCTCTACCTTTTAGTTGAGCAATATCGTATCTAGCTTCTCTGAAGCGATGCCTGTATTCCTCCATTTCACTTAATATTTTGCTCTCCTGCTTCTGGAACTCTTTTATTGCTGCATCAGACTCCCTCAGCTGATTGGTTAATGCTAAGATGCGATTGGTGGCTTCCATCAGGTCTTTGTCCTGACAAATTGTAAATATAAATGTGAAGGTTCTGTGAATGGACCCAAACCACACACAGGTTTAAATAACAGGTCTGCCGTAAAAGTACCTTGAGTCTGAGCATGGAGCTGAGTTCCTCCTCGTGAACCTGGAGCTGTCCCACCTGGGACGAAAGACTCATGATGGTGGAGTTCATGCTCTGATTCTTCTCCTACAAACAAGTGTCGGTGTCCAATCATCAGTTCACCTGACCAAGCACCCAAACACTTGTTTCACTCAGTAAACAGTGAACCCCACCCCAGGTGTGAAATGGACACCTCCACCTCCAGCTCCTGCTGCTGCCTCTGGCCAAGCTCCTGCAGTCGCTGCTGGGCGGAGGTCAGTTCTCCGTGCTTCTCCTTCTCCCGAGCTTCCGCAGCCTTCAGGCGCTTGCCAACGGAGCGGATCACCTCATTGCGCTTCTGCAGCTCGTCTGGTGGACACAAAGATGCACATCTGATGCACATACACTCACACCTCTAATTTGAGACAGAGGAATGACTCGAGTGACACGTGCGAAAAGGTGCTCATCACCTAGAACGCTAAAGCAACGAGGACTGGCAAAAAAAAAAACAAAAAAAACAAGGATCTTTTAACATGATCTTATTTGCATATTTAAATAGCCCCCCCCCCCCCCCCTTTAGTCATTAGTAGCCAGATTTTATTTATTTTTTTAATAAAACGCTGTATGCCAGCTTGGAGCTGCTCACCCTCCAGACGTGCACTCCTCTGCTCCAGGGTGAGCACTCTCTGTCGATCCTGCTCCCAGACCTGGAGCTGCCTGTGGTGGGCCGCGGCCATGCCATTGAGCTCCTGGTCACGGTCCTTCAGCTCTGCTATGAGCATCTGCAGCTCCATCCGCTGCTTTTGGATTGTCAGAATTTCCATATCACATGCTGGAATCTGTCGAGAACACAGGGGAACACAGTTTGTTTCAGATTCAATAACATAAGGGAAAATTATCATAATTACATGTAAGCTGCTTTATGAAAAGTCAAACCTGTCCTCACAAAGATGGTAACCTTGTATTCAAAACAATCTAAGCCTCTGGACAGTCCTGTTCTGTTATTTAATAGTAGCCCAACTGTGTTCTTACTATTATGATGTAATATAGACAAAGAACCCTTATTTTTCTATAACTTCACCTCATGGTGTATAGGTTTTCATAAATATTTGGAGTAGTTTATTTTTGTATATAAAACATTTAAACTCAGTATGCCTTAATGTCAGTATAATTGAATCAAACAGTAATGTCTTACCTTAGACCCTTGCGTGAGAGACAGAGATGATGTATGATTATGCACGAAAGTCTGAGTCTGTGGACTCCTTACAGTACGTCTAGCCATGCTGGCTTCATCTGTGTGCTTCAGTATAGGAAAGTTAGAAATTTCATTTATGATTTTAATCTTAACCCCAAAAATTATTATATTACTCGAACGTGATTTTTAAATCCGTAATACGAAAATATTCACCGTCTTAACAGGGGTGCTGTGCCAGGGTTCAAATGGGAAACCTGCAAAATTTAGTAGAACTAATATGTGTTTAATAAGTAACGCTATCATGCAATAGACCAATATTGTTTTAACTGACCTTCTGTTTTCATCTCATTACTGTTTCTGTAAGGGGGCATGTAACGGTTCCTAGATGTGTTACTGTGTTCTTCATCCATTGTTTCTCCGACAAGTGAAACATTGTCGACTTCGATTAGTAAGACCGGTGTCTATATCAGCTCTAACAAAAATGAATCCATGCCCCATACACAAGCCAGCTTGCTAAATTACTTATAGAGACCAAAAAATTATCATAACGACAGTTTTCTTTCTTATGTTCAGCGATTCCTTTGATGACTGCACCAGTTAGCTGGATAATAATGCAAATCAAATTCTTATTAAAATTAAGCTGAGTAGCCAGACATCTAGCTAGCTATGTATCTAGCTAAAACTAACGTTAGTTGGCTATTGGAGTTAGCTAACTCGCTAACTACCTAACTAAAGGAATACTGTTGGTTGTAAAGTTTAAATCAAAACAGTATTTATAATGGTTACTATTATAAGTAACCTTTATATAAATCATATTATAAGTACCATGATATAAATGTAACCTATTGTTTAATCACTTTTAAAAACATACGACTGCATTTCATTATCTAATTACTAATCTGTTAGCGAACGGAATTTGAAAGTTTTGAAATCTTGCGAGAAAGCAAGCTTGTGGTTGGCTAGTATATTGCCTGTGTTAAAATCTATACTAAAATAACAACCTAACAGCTTCTTCAATGGCATTGGATTATATTTTTAAATATCTAGTTTGCATTAATTCAATAACTTATTCATTGTTTATTTCAACGCCAAAATTAATATTAAAATGATATAAAAGGCATAAATTCAAGCAACTATTGTTTCTGTGTGTTGCGTCTGCGCACGAGTGCATTGGCAGGACCCAAAGCTAAATCAGACTGTGGAGGTGTGCTCTGAAGCTGTAAAAACTATATCTGTGTTGACTGAAACGTTTCTTAAAAGGTCGATGTAATAATGCTTAAGATTCTACTAAAAAGAGAGCAATACTGAGTGTTTATGAGGTATGTGTTAGTATGTTATCATGTTACTGTTTTATATATGAAACATATGGGCTGGTTAGCTAGCAACCATAGCTAATGAATGGGTGGAAATTCTCTAGATACTGCTAGGTTAGCTAACCTAGCTGTCTTGCTAGCTAATTAACTCAGTTCGCACAGGGTTTTCTGCTAGCTAACTGTTTGGTTGCTCAGTCGAAACAATTATCTACTCATATTAGGAAGGCCATAAGTCCATATTGCCTTGATGGTGCGTTGGCATATTTTGGAAAAGATGTCAATGCACTGGCAGTAATGACAGCTGATAGATATTTTGAGCTGTTACCCAATCTAGTATTGAAGTGTTCCTCTTGCGAGAACATGTTAGCTAGGTTGTTGCGTAGCTTGTTAGGTTATGCTATACATGTTAATGTTATACATTTAGCTACATTGGGTTCTCACGTCTGTAACATATAACTGTTAGCTATGTAGCTGAATGTTTCGCTTTATTGGCATTGTAACTACGCCAAGTAATAAATATATGAAAGCATATGTTACTGTAAAATTTCGAGACTAAACCATTTGCAAGTGTGTATGACAGGATTTTGTCTTTACTCAGAACAAAAGTGAACGTTTTAGGTTTTGTTTTTGAGTGTGACGGGGCCAGCTAACGTTCCAGCTTTCCTAAATATTTTGACTTATTACACACAGTTCGTGTGTGTATTCACAAAACGCGACCGGTTTAGTTGGTTCTGTAAAATCTCACGGCAAAAAATGCTTGTCTTCTGTTTAGAATAAAACAATATGGCTACTACTGAGAATGCAGAGTCAGGGTCGCCAGAGAATAAAGTGGATCGGACCGACCCAGATGCTAAGTACCCACTGAAAGTGCTTTACTGTGGAGGTATAGAAATCTTTTATTTTTCATTTGTCTATGCTTGTGTCTAGGTTGGTTTTGATAAAATCGAAGGCTTGGACACCAACAAGCCATAATGACATAATTGATATGAATCAACTTTCTTTGTAGCTGTAATATCAAGCATTTCAAATTGTTTCATTTGTAGCATATAGCATGTGTTCTCAAAACAAGACTGACATCTTCCCTCTTCTTTTCAGTATGCTCCCTGCCGACGGAGGTAAGTACACGGGTGTATGCATAATCTATATATCTGACTTTTTGTTGATTTATAATAAAAGTTTCACACTGTAAAATAATTTGGTTCACTTGTTATAGGTTTCACGGAAAGATGGGAAGAAAAAATGTCTATGTATTCATAAAAAGTAAAGCAAAATGCATCTTCTTGTATTTGCAGTACTGTGAGTACATGCCTGAGCCAGCAAAATGCAGACAGTGGCTTGAGAAAAATTTCCCAGATGTGTTTGCTAGAATGACTCTTGGTAAGCCCTATTTATGAAAACCATTGAAGGCCTACAAAACATTGGGCGTTTCCATGCTTAAATTGTGTGATTTGTTTTAAAGAGCTCTTCCCTTTAGTAAAACCTAAATATAACCATGGGTCAGCTTTACACAATTTAATTTATTGGGATTACAAAGTAAATCAAGTTTGTGCCTTTGCAGAAAATGCACCCAAGCAGGAAACAGGAGGTGGTGGAGGAGGTGGAGAAGTGCCCCCTGCTGGAGAGGAAGAGGAGAAGAAAAAGCAGAAAAGAGGTTACAACTGATATTTAGTATGCATTTAACATGTTGGATGCAATATGCATTCCTTAGCAAACTTTCAGATGCTTAAAATGCTATGGCATCTATTTGAAGAGTTTCAGAAGCAACTAGGAAGTCTTACTGACGCATGCAAGTCACTGTTTATGAGCATCTATCAAATGCAGCAAAAATAAAAACTACAAAAAAAGCAAAATGCAGTGAAAATTTGCAGCAGGACATATAGCACTATGCATATTGTCTGCAAATCCGTGTATGAAACTCGGTAGCGTTAGAGTCGCACCACCAGCTCATTATAGTCACTTAAGCTGAAAGGCACCTAAAGAATACTGAAACCGCAGCACTGTTGTGAGTGTGACTACAAAGTGGTGTGAAATCTTTCATGGTGTTTCAGGTGGTAGAGGTCAGATCAAACAGAAGAAGAAGACTGTTCCTCAGAAAGTCACAATAGCAAAAATTCCACGAGCAAAGAAGAAATATGTCACACGGGTGTGTGGGTTGGCAACTTTTGGTAAGAACAAGCACTCTGATCTAAATTGAATATCTTTTTTTTTTTTTTCTTTTCTTATGCGATTTGTCTGTGGTAATATGATTTTGTGTTTTTTCATATGCTTCCTCAGATATAGAACTTAAAGAGGCTCAGAGATTCTTTGCTCAAAAATTCTCTTGTGGTGCCTCGGTAACGGCAGAGGATGAAATCATCATTCAGGGAGACTTTACAGATGACATTATCGATGTCATCCAGGAGAAGTGGCCTGAGGTAATGTGAAGGCCTTTTTAATTGTTATTTTCTAGAAATCATCTTATTAGGTCCCCCCCCACTGTTGGCTGTGAGAAGGATTCTATTACAACAGACTTTCCCCCTACAGGTTGATGATGACAGCATTGACGATCTTGGAGAAGTGAAAAAGTGAAAACCTGATGTGCACTTTTACAGAAATGGATGCGACGTGACACAAGAACACGGCCAAATTTACGCATTGAATCATTTTATATCGGTTTTATTTACTGTATAGAACACGCTGGACTTGGCCCCATCCTTGGCATTTCTTCAGTTCTAGGTAGCAGTTTCCTCTCTTTGCCAAAGGTCTGGTGTTAATGTGAATCTCTCAATACTTCACGCAAGCAAACCCTAGGCTAATAAATTTCAGTCTCATTGGCTTGTTCTTTGTACATTGTTCTTTTATTTCTGTTTGTATGCTCCAATTTAGGATCTGAAATGAAACGATGACAGTGAGTCAAAGGGGAGGAATGTCATTTTCAGTTCGTGTTGAAAGCCCTTTTATACATAGATCTTCTGGGTATCATAAATATTGGACAAATTACCATGAACAAAACATGTCATATTTAGGATTTGGTTACAAATGCTCAAATAATTTATAACCAGTGATGTCCTTAAGTCCCTGAGCTGTAGACGTTGTACTGCCAGGTCAGAAACGGCCTTTTAAGTGTATACTTGTTTCAGTGAAATGCATCCACAGTGGGCTTCAGGCTTTTGGGTCATGAACAGTTTCCCTTTTTTCCCCCCCTTCAACACAGTCCATCACTCTAGTACAGGCTACTGAATGCAGCTTATCACTCATCTTCTGTACCCATAAAGACGCAACACTTCCAGCCCTTTATTACTCTGTATTTTTATTACTTTAGTTTTCCATTTGCCTGTTAGGTTGTTTTCTATTGCAAGGCTCACCTGTGTGACTGCCTTTCCACCAATGTACCAAACGAGTCTGACATTCCTAATACCAATGTACCAAACGAGTCTGACATTCCTAATACCAATGTACCAAACGAGTCTGATATTCCTAATACCAATGTACCAAACGAGTCTGACATTCCTAATTTTTGGCTGGCTTGATGGTTTGATTTACCAGCGTTAAAAGATCTTTGGTCATCATGGACAACAGAAGACAGAAAAAGGTCCAGAATCATTTCTTGATCTTTTGCATGCTCTCTACTGTGTGAACACTGGCAAAACCTCTGCTGAGCACCCAGTGGTCAAATTATTTAAGGTTATATAAAGATTTATGGTTATATAAAGACTGATTCCAAAACTGATCACCAAACGTAAATTCCATCAAAACTGGCCTTCTGCACTCCTGCCTTGTTTCAAATCCAGTGTGATGTCCACAGATTACATAGGAGGGCACGTTTGCTTGGTGTCCACGTTGTTCAGTCAGGGAGGAAGACTCCCTCTGCTTCAGAAAGATGCTATTTAAGAGATGGAGTCATTTTCCCACTACTAGAAATTGTCAGTTTCATAAATTGCAATCAGTAGTTGTTGTAATATGCCCACTAGTCTTATTTCGCATTTTTAAACTAGTATGTTTAATATTTTAATAAGTAGCATCCAATTCAGTTACCATCATCACAAAACGACCAATAAATGAATAAGATGCACTAGAATACATGGACACATGACTTGAATGGGTGTCTTCTCCTCTCAATGTAGTTATTTTAAAAAATGGTTTTAGCAAGAATTATGATACTCAGAAACTTTATCCAAAAGATGGATACTGAATTTAGGATAAATGTGAATCACATTAATGGGAAGCACTTTTTTCTGTTTGCTTTTTGTTCCACTGGTAGCGCCGTCCCTGGAGGATGTGCTGAAGGCCCCATTGTACCATATTAGAGTCCCAATCATTTTTAATGATAATATGGGCAGCAGTTGTTGGGACATGGGACATTGTATTCACTTAGTCTTATCCCTGTGGTGGTAATCCCACTTGAGATCATTTCCACACAACACCTGTGCTTTATTTCCCCATGAAGATTCTTCCTGATATATTATTTGCATGAGAGCAAACATAAAAACAGTTTCCTGGGGATTCACTGACTCACGCAAGGCAGAACAGTGCTGGGATGTTCTCAGAGTCAAACTTCTGAAGCCCGTTCACTTCAGTGCTGCACTCATGGCGAACAGCTCGGTGTGCTGCGCCTTTGATTCACCCATCTTGGACCAGGTGTTGCCACCCGTCCTCTTCTTGGAGTTTGTTTTCGGCCTCTCTGGGAACGTTCTCGCCCTGTGGATGTTCGCCTTCCACATGGACAGTTGGAAGCACAACTCCATCTACCTGGCGCACCTGGCTGTGGCCGACTCGGTGGTCCTGTTCTGCTTGCCATTTAGGGCAGACTACTACCGCCGGGGCAAGGACTGGATCCATGGCGATGCCTTTTGCCGCATATTGCTCTTCCTCCTGGCGGCCAACAGGGCTGCTGGCATCTTCTTCCTCACGGCGGTGGCCATGGACCGCTACATGAAGATAGTCCATCCGCTCAACCGGATCAACCGAATGGGCCTGAGCTACGCCCTGTGGGTGTCTTGCGGCTTGTGGGTGGTCATCGTGGCCATGACGGTCTACCTGCTGCCCTCGCCGCACTTCTTCAGCTTCAACAATCGCACGCAGTGCGAGAGCTTCAACATATGCATGGGGAACAACCCGCTGGCCAACTGGCACAACGCCTTCTACGTCATCCAGTTCTTTGTGCCTACGATCATTGTGGTTTTCTGCACGGCCTGTATCACATGGCAACTGAAGAACAAAACAGTCGACACCCAGGGCAAGGTCAAGAGAGCCGTTCAGTTCATTTTCATCGTCGCCATGGTCTTCATCATCTGCTTCTTTCCCAGCACCATCTCGCGGATCGCTGTTTGGATCCTGAAAGCCTGGTTCAGCGAGTGTGAATACTTTCGCGAAGCAAACCTGGCGTTTTATACTTCAGTCTGTTTCACCTATTTCAACAGTGTGCTCAACCCACTGGTTTACTACTTCTCCACTCCTGCCTTCAGTGGCACTTTACAGAAGCTAATTATGAAACTCAGATGGAAAAAAACAGGGGACCAGATCCCAGAAAACAATAACAGCAGTCAGACAACAATAATAAACAATAATAATGTCAGTTAAAGTAGCATTACAAGGACAAAGGTATGAACAATACTGCTAATTCATCTTACCAGATAAGTGCATTAGAACCCTTTGCTGACTTTAAGAATCTTAATCATTGTAGTGAAGCGCTAAACCAAGTTTGAACTGTATAACTACATACAGAGTTTGAACTGTATAACTACATAAAGGGCAAAAGGCTTTTTTCCAGCACTTGGGGTGGGGGATGTTTAGCAATTTTAATTTATTCTTGACAGTGCAAGAAGGATTTGTTGTAACAGCAAATACATTATTTTGTGATCTAAACACACACACACACACACACACATTATATATATATATATACATACAAACAATTCTCTAATGTTACTCCTTTGCTGTATCAAAATATAAAATTTTCAGGACCTTAGATATATGATATAAGTTCTTTATATCTGAAGTCAGTCTGTAATAGTTTTACAATGGTGGATTTTTTCGCTTTTAGTATTCATTAAAGAAACTACTGCTTTGCTCATAAATAATATTTGATTTGTTGAGGGGGAGAGGCTCAATAAAACTTTACTTACGCAGCATAGTAAATGGACAGTTTTTGCATATGACTTCATACATAAATCCAAGGTCAACACTGGATACACATTGGACAAGAACTCGTGCAATTTTCCACTGGTCATTTCATTGTCTTCTGTTACCACGTAAAGTTAACATAACGTCAGAACTGTTTTATATGTCTACAAAGGGCAATAATTCTAATTTTATTTTGTTCCTTTATGTTATACAGCCTATCCAGTTCATCACCAAATTAAGGTAGACCAATTTTATAAAAGCTATTGTACAGTCCAACTGATACAAAAACAGATCTATTAATAAAAACAAAACAATCGATGCAAGTTAGAAACTACTCCATTCCGCTTTTTATCAAATAAATATTATATTTAAAAATGTAACTAACGTGTAAAATCCGTGAACAAAAGAAGCCTTTAACTGGAGCTGGTCGCCACTCACTTTTTGGCGCACGCGCCGTCCACGGTGAGCGCGCTTAGTGTGTTTGCATTGTGACTGAACTGCCGGCGAGCATAAAACATACACCAACAGCGGCGATGTCTGGCAGGTCAGTCCGCGCGGAGACCCGGAGCAGAGCGAAAGATGACATCAAGCGGGTTATGGCCGCAATTGAGAAAGTACGAAAATGGTAAGAGGGCTGAGAGAGTCTACATTTGCTTGTGCTGTCTACCACAAGGACCGGCTTGTGTGTAGGGGGGGGGAGGAGAGCTGGAATAAGGTAGAACGAAAGAAACAGAAAGAATGATGATTTTGAACTGAATTTCGGAACGAACCAAACACCGTCCCAGGTGCACGCAACGCTACTTACAGCGGCCATCTGCACTGTGACAATCTAAACATTTCGGCTTTTCAGAGATTTTTACTGCCACGATTATGTGGGTTGAACCCAGAAGCCATTTCGTTGTAGTCACATGAAGCCATTTCTCGCTGCAGTTTGGCGCACTGGTCGAAGAACTGACCGTGTAGGGTCTGAGGCATGACTCAAACAATACAATTACACTCACCTCGCAACTTTAAAACGACGGCGCTATAGAGTCAGTACTTTTAGACCGAGTGGAGGTTTAAATTTAGCGCTTAGAAACTCCTTATTTCAAATAGTCATTGGGTGCGGTGGGGGCTGGGGATAGGGAAGTGGTCTAATGCGTGTCTGTGAACGCCACTGAGCTAAGAATTACTCACAAAAGAACATAAAAACTTCAACACTATGTTTAAAGGACTAAGGAATTAATCTACGATATTTTATATTTCAGATCAGTTGCTAATCGAATAAATTCCAATATTATTCAGTAGCATGTGGCACATCTAACGTAACTATTCACGGTGATCACCAAAAAA
>JAOYMR010000014.1:14617262-14639518 GCA_025802075.1 Tenebrosternarchus preto
CTAATCGAATAAATTCCAATATTATTCAGTAGCATGTGGCACATCTAACGTAACTATTCACGGTGATCACCAAAAAAAACAAACAAAAAAACAAATGCAATCGCATAATCTAATTACAAGCATAAAGGAGGCCTATTTTATTGATAAATGTGTCGTGTGAAGAATGTAATGACAGCCTACCGTTCCCTCTTCACAGAAATCAATGCAAATGTGTTTGTCGTTGGACATTGTTTGCCACAAAGCCATTAGTCAGTCATATATTTATGACCTTTTAAAGATTAGAGCAATAAACTGTTTATGGTCTGTTTATTGCATTTCCGATTAATACTTTTATAGGGAGAAAAAATGGGTGACCGTTGGAGACTCGTCGCTGCGTATTTTCAAGTGGGTACCAGTGACCGCGCCAAGGTCAGACGATGTGAGTCCCACGTTTACGTACCTAGTTTGATTGTTTGTTTACATGGGGGGTCCGAGATTTAGATTCCGTTCCCTTCTTGTAGAAACCTAAGAAGAAGAAAAGCCGAGATGAGAAGTATGGTTCAGAGGTCACCACTCCAGAGAACAGCTCCTCTCCTGGAATGACGGACATTAACGGTGAGTTAACCAAGACTACGACTGCGTGACGCGCTTATATTTTTTAAATATCAATATTAGCATGTGACCCATTTTACAGCCACTTTCAAAAATACACAATATCGCGTTTACTTGGTAAATTAATGTCTTGTCTTTCAAGCTTTATACACACACACACACACACACATGTATTGCATGTTTCTTCTCGAATTTAACACAGATGAGAACAGCAATCAGAGCTCCATAGCTGATGCGTCTCCAGTGAAACAGGACAACGGCTGCAGCACGAGCCCCGCGCCGGAAGCTTCTGTCCGTTCTCAGAGCAACGGAACTGAAACGAAGACTGACTGGACACCATCCCCAGACAAAGGTTTCACAACTGAACACCCCTGAACCTGGCGTTTCTTGTTTATCTTAAAAAAGACACACAAATTGTATAAATATTGGTAGAACAACAAATATAATGGTGGCAAAGTGCGACCTGCCTTGAAACTGAACACATCTTGAACTCCTGGAGTGTGTTCTGAAGTTTTCTGAAGTAATCTGGTATAAATTATCAGGCTTTAAAGGTGCCATGTTCATGCTATTGCTTACATATAAGGGGAGGTCACACTAAATTCTTGCCACTTTTTTATTTATTTGTTCATTTTTAAAAACTGCTTACACTTTCTGATTTGTATTCTAAAAAAAATTATGTAGAGTGAGGAGAAAAATAAAACGGTACTATATATTTAGCGTGAGCCAATGTACTGTACAACTGGTCAGAACTCTATACCAGTGGATGATGCATTTACTTCTATCAGTCTTTCACATCATTTTGCTTTGATAATGCACAAAATTACTAGCACACTTTTACAGCTAAAGGTTTCAGGTTACCTACACCTAGCATGTGTCTTACAAATTCCGTAGCAGTTCGTAGATCCAGCCCTGATCTAATGGAGGGCTGTAGACAGACGGAGAAGTGCATGCCGGGCACAAGGAAACACTTGTGTTTTAATTTTTGTAGGTCAGAGCAACTCTACCTCCTCAGAGACCTCGGCACCAGAACAGGAGGAGCCATCAGAAGAGTCCAGAGAAACTCAGGTAGATCATAATGCAATCTTGGACATAAATATAAATGGCTACAAAGGGCTGTGCTTGTGCTTGAACAAAGGCTGTTCTTGGCCAGCAGGTGGTGCTGTAGCCAAGAGTTAAGGTGTGTTCATGCATTTTATTTCCTTTTTCAAAAGCTCACAAACTGGGTGGTCTCAGTGTACCATGGTGTTGTAGCTCTACTACTTGTCTTTTCATTAGGAACTGGGAGAAGATGCTCCTCCCAGTAAGAAAAGCAAGCTGGACTGTCCCTCTCAGGACTGCGAGACGAGCTGAAGCCGCTTCCCTGCAGGGACGGGATGCGGGTGGAGCCGTCTCGGACCTCGCAGTGAAACGCTCACATTCGCCGTGTTGCCAAGGGAACCTTTGCTCTTTTGCCCTCCTCCCCTTCTTCCTGCTAGCCGAGTTTTTTTGGAGGAAAATGCGCCACGGCGCTTACTGCACCTGGGTGAAGAAGGCCTTTGCGAGGAACTGCCACCTGGGCTCCAAGCTCTCGATGCCAGTCTCGCGTGAATCACTGCAGTCGATCAGAAACATTGGCGCTCTGCCTAGATCAGTAACGCTACCACACGCCCATTTTGCTGATGTAGTCGTCTACGTTGCGAGTTAGTGGCCTCTTTGGTTGGGTGTTGTGGTTTATTGAAATGCTTGACTACTCTTTTGGAATGACGGAGGAAGATGTTTTCTGTTTAGTGGAGACATGTAGCACATTCCTGCTGAATACTGGATGCTTGTAAATGTGAGAGGGATGTTTGTGTTTACAATTTTTTTTACCCTCTCTCATGAATATTTTTTAAGTACCTTTTCAGTAATATTAGCTGACACTAGAACTTATGGCTGTGGTTTTCTCAGTAACCAAAATGCCACATGGCTGCAAATGCCATCTAAGGGCAATTGTGTGACTGTTGTTTCTTTATTTTTGATGCACCAGTTACTGTGGAACCGAATGGATAATTGTAAAGTGCGAATTACAATGTATGTAAATTACTACTCTTGTTGTGCAGGGTTTTTGAGGGCAACTTTAGAAAAAATGTTACACATTTAAAAGAAGGGGGAGGGGGGGGGCATCAAAGTATACCTCATTTCCAAACCAGCAGTGCTGGACTTTGGGCAATATGGATGGAAAATGGATCAATTATGTTCACTAAACCAGCATAATTTAGTGTTTATTTTAATTTTTGACGATGAATCAATTGATGCAGTTAAACCTTTAACCTCACTGAAAACAGAAATGCATTCGGGGGAAAAATTGGGTCATGATTTTTTTTGTTTGTTTTTTGTAAATCCAGATTTTTGTCTTGTACACACATAGGTATGTATTCATCTATTCTGCCGTTAGAGTTTAATCAGCTGTTTTAATTAAAGATGTCAGATTGGATCTTGTTCACATCTTGAGTCTTGGCTGTCACATCTACAGAATGTCATTAGTCTTCATGTAGTTATTTGCTGGTGGTTGATAAATGTGGATTCATTTGAAGGACCAGCTATGCAAATTTCAATAAGAATTTTAATCAAAAAACAAAAGTCGTAAGCAAGCTTCCCTTGGTCTAAATTGATGTGCATTTTTAAAATCCTGTTTTTCTGTGCTACTTGCCCCTTTTGACGGTACTGGTGCAGAACTATAAGCAGCCTCTTTCTGTACTGTGTGGAGCTGAGAGGTTCCTGGTGTTGAGATAAATGATGTGCAAGTAAGTGGATGTGACAAAGCACGAAACTGGAACCTAGAGCTAGACGGAGTAAAAAATGTATAGATAAATATTTATGGTATGTTTTGAGACAACAGAGGAGAAAAGTTTCTACAGCATAGAAAATTAAATTTGAAAGAGGACCGTTAAAGAAAAATCCAGGTCAGAAGTGACTTAAGTCAGGACACCAAAAAATTGTTCAGTACTATATTGAGTTAGTATGTATGTATTTCATGAGAAGGACAATTGTTACACAATGGCAGAAGGAAAGGTAAAACCATATTTGGCTGTTATTCCAAAACCTCTGTCACTGCAAACCAAACAAAAACGATCAAATACACAGGCCCTCCTTAAACAAAGCGAAATTACCCACATTGTGCATAATTTCTGGCAGAAAACAAAAAAAAGTAATTTTGCAGTTTAACAGCTTATTCTGTAAATGTCATTAATATAAATATTGCAATTGTACAGAGATATACAATATGATCTGAATTTGTGCTTTGATACATTTAGTGGACATGACAAAAAACATTTAAAATTCCATTCATGACTACCTCTTTGACAATTATTAAATATAAAAGAATAACTTAAGACATCAACCCAGAGGAACGGCAGTTAAACGTGCTGAATATGTAACAAGGAATGCATTTAAAGTGAGCAGTGCAATAAGTTCCTATTGGTCAGCTTAGAGTTGGAGGGCGGTGCAGCACTGGCGTGTAAGTTCCTATTGGTCAGCTTAGAGTCGGAGGGCGGAGCAGCACTGGCATGTAAAAGCTTCCCCGTGTTTGTGGGTTTTTGTTCGTTTGGATTCTCTACCGCATGTGAGCACTTATTTTCCACTTCATAAACAAACCAGGGGATCAAGTCACATAGGACTGTAGAAACACAACCAATACACAACACAAAACGGTACCAACATAGCACACAAAAAAAAAAGAGGTCTTTCCTTTAGGGCAGTTCCAAAAAGCAGCATCGCGTAACCTTCAACAGAGAGGAATGTACAGACGCTTGTACAAACATATATAGTGTACAAAAATAGGGGCTGACCTTGTTAAAAGCATGTTGTGCATTGCCTGGTTTTTTGAATGGGGTGGGGAGCAGGTGTGGCTTGGGGGTGTCTAGAAGGTCTGGTCGTCATTGCAGGAGTCCGTCCAGTGGCCAAACGCCTCGCAGATGTCACAGTAGGGTCGCTCACCCGCCCGATTGCCACGGTGTGTGCTGTGAGGGGGGGAGTCGGGCGACTGCGTCTGGGTGGGACAGTCTTCGGTGTCATGTAGGTCGAAGCAGTCACAGATGTCACAGAAGACGCGAGGCGGGGCTTTCTTCTTCTTCTTGACCTCACCAGAGCTGCGTGTGGGAGAGCGGCGTTAGGACCGAGAGGTTCAGCCAGTGATCCACGCACCATGGTGGCCTGGACCAGACCTGGGGTGAGGTGAGGCAAGGCGAACTCACCCATCGTCGTCGTTGCCATTGAACTCGGCCAAGGCCATTTTCTTCAGCTTCGCTTTAAGTTCTTCGTTCTTCCTCTGAAGATCCACGATCACCGAGTTGAGGAAATTGATCTGCCGCACGAGAGAAACAGCTTAGCGTACGCCGCACAGCTTCAAAGAAGCAAAAAGCTACGAAGCACAAGCCCAACCAAGTAGCCATGCATTTCTTCGTTTATGTGTTTATTTTTTGGTTTGTTTGTTTGTTTTACCTGCCCTTCAGCAAACTCTTTCTCTTCCTTCAGCTGGTTTATGGCCACATCACCTGCGTAAAGACACGTTACATGGGGAGGCGCACGTCAACACTAAGCCAAGGGAGACGAAACGGGAGTTGGCACCAGGTCAGTCCGGCCTACCAGAGGGAGCTTCCGGTTGGCCGGGGGAGTGGCCGGGGGTGTGGCTGCCGCCTAGTTCCAGCTCCAGGCTGTGCACTCTGTCCTGCAGTTGCAGCTTCTCCCTCTCCAGCGTCTCCACGGCAACCTGCAGCGTTTCGGCCACGGCGCTCTGGCCCCGCAGCGCGGCGATCTGGAGGGGACACGGCGTGTGTGTGGGGGTCACGCCCAGCGCCGCGACCTCGCCTGCTGGCTGCGACTTTGTTGCTTTTAGTTGATAAAGCGCACGGCCCTTACCTCATTCCTCAATGCCTCCAGTTCTCTGTCCCTCTCTGATATTAATGCGCTGGGTTTATCCCTGTAAGAACAGACCGTTTCTTAGAATGACGGGAGCAAGCACACTGTGGCTGACTTTGTGCAGATTTCAAACAAAAAGTAAAACAATTTCAAAAGTACATGAAGTGGTTAAATAATGAATTCCCCCCACTGAACGGGACAGAGGAAAATCTTTGCAGAAAGATGCCTAGTTTATGAGCTAGAAAACAGCATTTGCTATATTTAGGACAAAATAAATCTACATAAAAAATGGCACAGTAACTTTGACCAGGAAAACTGTCTGCAAACAAAACTAATCCTATAGAGTGCAACTTCCTGAGGGCTCCAGAATAGCGTGTGAATCCTGATGCTGCATGAGGTGTATTTTTAGCCACCTCGGAGGAATACAGTAGAGTGCTTTTAGCTTCTCTTCCGCAGGCCCTCGTTTCTAATGCGCTTTAATAAACCCCCACCTCTTTTGCTCTCTTAACTCCTATCTGCTACGAAGGCTGAGGGAGATTTAACTGGAGGATTAACATCTGGATTAGAGAAAAAACATCAAGGCCCCTATTATGGATCTCACCAGAAGAAAAAAAAATTCCCAGCCTTGCACACAAAAATAAAAGCCTTTACAAGATGATGGTTTCTTGAATAGTAATTCCGGTTGTAATTGCAGCAAGAAGTAAAACACATCACTACTCACCTCTCCTTCGTTTCCAACTGGCAGTTGAGAGTATAGCACTCACCCTCAAGCTGGAAAAAAGAAAAACCTTCTCAGTATTTCCAAACCTCATATGCATTCTCACCAGCCCTTTTATTATGAACTTATTGACAGCTCCTCTCTCTGGCCACTGTTACACCTTGCATAGATTTTATAGGTAGTAAGAGTACAGTAACAGGCGGTGGTCCCTCTGTGGGTGTGTGCATTTCATTGGCTATCCGGCACTCCCGTTAATCACTGGTTAGTCACTGATTTGCTGTGCAAAAATATCCAGCCAATAGCAATCCTGTGGTCACAACCCAGCCAATGATGAAGGGCTAGAGGGTGTCGAACCTGGTAACAGATGGCCTGGCTCAAACTGTGCAACTACAAGGTGTTTCTCATAAAGCTGGGCTACAAATAAGGTGGCTGGGTGTGTGAAACGACGCTCGCCGGCCACTGCAGAGCTGGTTGTGGACAGTGTGTAGTGAGAGTGTAGTGACTGTGGTGGCGAGTTTGTAGGGAGCGTGTAGTAAGCAGGTAGTGAATGTGGTGGTGGCGAGCGTGTAGTTAGCGTGTAATTAGCGTGGTGGCGAGAGCACACACCATCTGCTGCTTTTGGCGGCCCTCCTGCCAGCTGCATTCCAGCTCCCGTGCCAACTTCCCGTTCTCCTCCTGGAGCGCCACCAGCCTCTGTGACTTCTGCCCAGCAGCCAGCTTCAGCTCCTCACTGCAGAGAGAGGGAGAAGGGAACACTGAAGAAGTGAACGTGACGTATCAAAACAGCAGCCACGTAGCCGGGAGATGGAGTGGGGAAGGGGAAGTTATGGAGCGAAGGCATCAGGGAATGGCATGTTTTGGTTTTCCAAAAATGGTACAAAATTAGCATTCTATTTTTAGCATGTGAGTAGACTGACATTGAGATGAATCCAACTGAGCAAGCTTTAAAGGATTGGATACCTTCAGGGCTGGGATAAAAATGCAGCCAATCGTTCTGAAGCTTACATTATAACGACGATAAATCACAAAACAAATAGATACAAGAAGCACAGATGCAGCGGTGAATAGCAAACATTCATAACAGGTTACTTCACTGGTACTGTCCTACTTTATGAAGCAAATACAGTCTGGCCTCCCTAAAACAAACTGCCATAAACAACCTCCCCTTCCACAGATATCAGCAAGCAAAGATCAAAGAACATCTGGCTGTTTCGGGGGAGGGGGGTTTGTTATGAAAGGAGCTATGGTCCCACTGAGGGGCTACGGTCACGGGCCAGGCTGCCAAAGAGCTAGGCTCACAAAACACTTCCGGGGTGAAAAAGTCGGGCTGACGTGACTCTTAGCAGCGTGCAGGAACTTTCCCTGTGTGCACTGCAGGCTTGTTTTGGGGGGGGGGGCTGATTGTCAGCAGCTCATGAATAAAAGACGGAATCGACCGCCATCAATTGCCCCTCGTGAATCAACCTTCATGAATCAACCTTCGTGGTGTAACTGAAGCTGATGTCCAGCAGTCCTGCGGGGTGGTAAAGCTACTCACATTTCCCTACACAGGTTCCCGATGCGCTGGCTCTCAGAGCTAAGCTGCTCCTTGGTGAAGCAAAGCTCGTCCTGATACCTGGAGTTCTGCTGCTTCAGGTCTTCCAGCTGGACCGGGAAGAACAAAAAAAAAAAAAGGCGGGGGGGGGGGGGTGTGGGTGTGGGTGACAGAAAAATACAAGAGAAGCACAGAACGTCAAACAAACAAACGGAGAACCGACTGTTCTAAATAACTGAAAGTTTAAAATTAGCTGAGTATACCGCATATGTGCAGGACTGAGTATGGGCCGTTATTTACTCAGATGTCTTTAGCTGGTTTTCCTTGCTCCTGAGGTGTATAGTTTCCTAAATTTAACCAGTGCCACATTTAATAAACTGGATTTACATCACATCAGATGGTAGATAGTTGCCTCCATACCACATACAGTGACAACAGCTTAAGTCAATAATAAGCTTGGACAAGGTCAGCACTGTTTTACCCAATGATTCGTTGTACTTTTGTTAAAAAAAAAAAACATTTTGGCCTTATAAAACAATCGTTTAATGTTTTGAACAGAAATGACATTTCCTCATCCATCTCAGCCTGCATCACAGTGTGTTTGTGTGCAATAAAGAAAAACAGAGGTGCAAGTAACGTATCAGTATACAGGCTTCCTACCATTTACACACACACACACACAATTCATCTTATAGATCCACATTTTAAACAGCTATAAAAGCATCAACAAACTGGATCAGACAGAAGACACGACCACGTAAAGAAATCCAACCAACACTTAGCCCCAGTGGTCCACAGGCACGGTCCATTTCATCACTGCTAGCGAGCCATGACCCTCCCTCCATGTGCATCTGGCCCTGAGACGCTCTGAGCGTGAAGTCCTGAGGTACCTGGCAGCGGGAGGGATACGCACATCCCGAGAAACTCTGGGACAGAGCCGCCACATCCATACCAGTGTAGCCTGAGATCCTGTCCATGCAGACGCACCAGCGCAATCAATAATACATGGCCCCGGGCCCCCCGCCGAGTGAGGGTGTGCGAGATAGAGAGAGACAGAGAGAGAGAGAGAGAGAGAGGGCGAGCGAGAGCAGCTCAGCGAGCATGCGAGGCTTCCCGAGCTGATGCTGTCCCGAGTGCTCTGACGCGCTTCACAAGACGTCATTATGTAAGCTATGCCAAGCTCCTCCCCATCCCTCTGTCTCGCTCTCCTTCACTCTCTCTGTGTGCCTGCTTCCCTCTCCCCCCACTCTCCTCCACCTTCTGCTCTCCTCCATCTCCATCACACTCCCTCCACCAATCTGCTCCTTCCTTCTGCTCTACGCCCTCACCTCCACAGCCCTGGCCATCCACTCCCTGCCCCCACTTCAGTGTTCTGCGCCTGGTCCCTCCGCCTTGTCGCTCAGCTCTACCAATCAGTGGACCTGATTCATAAAATGAATCAACACTGAATCAAGTATTTAACAGAACAGTCTCCACTAGATGCAATGTAGGACACTGTGACATTGGGAATTCAACAAAAGAAAAAAGGTCAAAAGAAAAAAAAAAAGTTTTTTTTTTTAAACAAAATCAAACAAAAGGGTCATTTCAAATTGAGGGCAAAAATTAGGACAGAGCAAGGCTGCCTTTACACAGTGCTCACAGCTTTGAACCCCCCTGACTTTCAGCCCAGCCAGGCAGAAAGAGGCAGACACCACGCATGAGAGAGAGAGAGAGAGCGAGCATGAAAATCCACAACATATTGCACTTCCAAAGCTCAGTCTCAACAGAACCAGATTAGATCCCAGATGCTGCTTTGCTCTGCAGTGACTAACTTGGCCTGAAAGCTTGTGCATTCCCAGCCGTGTCATCACTTCAGTCGCACGCCT
Source organism: Tenebrosternarchus preto (assembly GCA_025802075.1). Taxonomy (NCBI): domain Eukaryota; kingdom Metazoa; phylum Chordata; class Actinopteri; order Gymnotiformes; family Apteronotidae; genus Tenebrosternarchus; species Tenebrosternarchus preto. Next base: position 14,626,846 of record JAOYMR010000014.1, read on the forward strand.
CACTGCAGGGACACCCTTGTCCAAACTCCCCACACTGGGTTATGAGGTGATCCAAACTCCACACACTGGGTTATAAGGAGATCCAAACTAAGGTCTCCCAAAATACCCCTACAGCATCTCCAGCAGGAGTGGGCTGAGCTCTAACCTGGACACCCCAGGAATGTTAAATCACGGTTCATACACAAATGTCAGCGTCGTTTCGTAGACCATAATCTAAAGGCCTCTGCCGTCTGTCTGCGCTCGGGCTGCTGTGATCAGACGCATGGCTTGCTCACTGGCGCCATAGAAACAGACGCACAGGAGAGAGACATTCTACACACGCAGGCGCACACGCGCGTGCACACACGCATCGCTGCTTCACATGTTCAGTAGCAGCCAAACCCCACGGGGTAAAGTCTTCTTGCATAAAGCAGGGCCGTTCGGGCCCTTTGCACAGGGCAGCCGAGTGTAACTCCCAGGAACGCACAGACTTGCTTACAGCAGTACCGCTACACCTTTACACCGTTACGGTGTTACACAGTTACACCGTTACACCGTTACACCGTTACGCCATTACATCACTGTGGTTCAGTCGCCAAAAAACATAAGAAGAAAAAGCTCATTTTCCTACAAGCACCACCCCAGGGCATAAGATGATCTTATGGGAAGACAGCGGGGAGTTTTATATTATTGTTTTAGTGGCTTTTATAATGCATCATCAAACCAAAACCAACAACACTGCTATTACTCAGGTTACAGGTCGGGATCATTATTTTAATGATAAAACTATTATTCATGTCTTTATTTTAATAAAAGACATTATTTGGTTTCTTGGAGAAATTTGTAAAGGAGACTGTTTACACTTTTCCTTCATAAGATGATGGAAACAACTGCCTGGATGTTATTGCTCTGTTTGACCAGCAGTTTGTTTTTAAATTTATGGTTTTAAAAAAAGAAATAACTGTGAAAGTGTTCCATGTATTTTTGTACTAATGTGTCATTACAAAAATATGTAACAAAATTGGATTTTAACATGCTTGGAATTTCTGACAAGTGCATTAATTTCATTTTATGTATGAGTGTTTGAATGCTAAAATTTTCTTTTGGAGATTGGACGGAAGCATGAGATTACATAAAGAGGGCAAATACAACACGGTAACCATGACAGCAGGGAATTGCATTCCAAACTCAGTCTGTCCACACTGGAAACAAGCTTTAAACCCAGCACACCATCACCCATGCCACATCGTCCGGACGCTGCCAAATGAAAAGGCGCAGACCCGTCCCGCCGAGGTCGGCCCTGAAGCCAGCCCGGCTGTAGGGAAAACACTATGGCTTCCTCACCTCCTGGTGCAGAGCTTTGTTTTTCCGTTTCAGCTGATCCAGTTCCTCGGCTGCCTGGGTGCTCTGTGGGAATAAGACACAATGTTTTTTTAAAAATCTTCAGTTAGACAAAATTTTAATTATTCTGCAAAAATACATTTTAATGAGAAAACACTGCATTGCCCTAATTTTAGATGAACGTCTTCATTAAAGAATTTACCATCCTAGTGTAGCATGCAAACCCACATTAATCTATACTGTAAACTGTGTAGCTTCACATTTGGACAGTCGAGGAGCAGCTTAGGCAAATTAAGTACATGTAAATTAAATGATTATATCTTCAGTCAAGATATACACAGAATATTCAAAGCCAGTGTGTCACTGCTCATTTCCTGCCCTGCTTGCAGGAATCAGATATTGGGGAAAGGTAAGAAACAGGCTGGAACAGTTCAGAGAAGGTAAGAAACAGGCTGGAACAGTTCAGAGAAGGTAAGAAACGGGCTGGAACAGTTCAGAGAAGGATATTCTTTAGGCAATAGGAGGATTTTGTTTGCTCTACTGTTCCTTCATGTATAGGCAGCAGAGGAACAAAGCTCTAACGCAGAGCAACATTTCTTCTGTTCATTCTGTGCACAGACAGCACAGTGTCAGACACCTGTCAGGATGCAAAGAAGTCACAGTGCTGTGAAGATCAAAATCCCCAGAGCACCACTGTGGACAGAGCCTTCAAACTAAATTCACTTGAAAGTCACTCATGATTCATACAGCTGCAATGTGCTCATGCAGGCTAGGAAAGCTGGTCTCTGTCCTCTGCTGGGTTTCCATGGCATCCTCTCACCTGGGCTTGCTCCTTGAAGCTCTGCAGTTGTGCCACGTGCCGTTCCAGTTTGCCGTTCCTGTCCTGCGCTACACTCAGCTGCTGCTCGGCTCCTCCCAGCCTCTCCTGCAGCTCCTCAATGAGCCGGCGCTCCTCGCTCCGCGCCGAGGCCCCCTCCTCCTCCAGCCGCTCCTTCTCAGCGCGTAGCTGCTCAAGCTGCTCCCTGTCCTCCTGCCTGCTCCTCTCCATCTCTTCTGGTGGAGGGGAGGGGGAAGAGAGAGAGAGAGAGAGAGAAAAAAGTGTTGGGGAGCTCTTACAGTCGGGCCACCATTTAAGAGTGTAAAAAAGTGACAAGTATGGTATCTAGGCAATGCGGCACCGCTGTGCTTCGTCGGAGGGTGTATGCTAAACTATGCAGCTGGGGCTCTCTGCTTCTCTATCCACAGTGTGAAGAGATGCAAAAGCACCAGGTTGTGCAGATGTGCGAGCCGCGGGTCACTCGTGTACCTCGCAGCGATAGCGCCGTCTTGTCGCTTTCTTCAGACGCTGTGTCAAGTTTCCGCTTCTGTAGTGACAACGAAACACAAGTGAGCGTAAGATGCCAGGCATGCAGATACATGTTTTTAGCAATACCATATAGTGCTATTATGAATGAGTCATTACAATAATGTACCTTCATTTAATATATACAGTATACGTAGTAGAAAGATCATCCTAGGCAACAAATAAATTGCCCAGGTAAATGATTGTTAAATGATTGTTAAAGTCATTTATCCAGATGGTGCACATGAAGCATAATAAAAGCAGTTTAATGTTCTAACTGCCCCTCCCTGCCACTGCCCTTGCCACAGTAAAGCCCCCTAGTGTTCAGTTTATGTATTTCTTTATTTTCTGTTTTAGTTCTGTTAAGCTCTGAGTTCACCTGTCTCTTGTTATCCCTTGATAGTACATGGATTTAAGTTCCTGTGTTTTCGTAGCCCTTTGCTGGTCATTCCCTCAACCGTGAGTTTTCTCCTGTTGAATCTGTTTCACAGTGCTTTATTGTTCAATTGAGTTCTCTGCTATAGTTGGTTTGTCTGTATGCGTACCTCTCTGCTCCTATATATATATATCTGTTCTGGTGTTATGGAGGCTCCCATGCAGAATTATCTCCAATATATTTTTTCCAGGCTGGCTTTTGCCATATTGTTCCCACTCCAGGATCTCACCTGTTCCCTCGGCCAGTCCAAGTAGGTTACTGAAGATGCTCCACTCACTGAGTCAGTGGGATATCTTGCCATTTCCCTGTGCGGCACTGAGCCTTTGTTCCTTGTTCCTACTAATCCTAGTTCCTACTAATCCTAGTTCCCCTGTGTGGGTCTTCGCCATTTGTTGCTCTGTATTGCCTAGTTTCTAATCCATCTTACTATATACAGTTTTTGAATCCTTGTTTTGTCAGTTGGTACTGTGGATATGCCATATACCATACATGTGCCTCAATTCCTGCCTGCCTATATCTACTTCAGGTTCTCTCTAAGTTGTGCATTCTTGAGTATAAAAAACCCTTTTGTACCAAATCATCTAGTTGCTGCTGTAGGCCGGTGTTCTCCTGGTCAGAGGAGCCGAGTCTCTGCTGAAGGAGCAGCAACTCCTTCTGTTTGGTTTCCAGCTCACTGTTCAGCTCTCGAACCTGTGAGCACAGTGAGGATCCCACCGTCAGATCCCACCATTAGCAGAAGATCACAACAACCCTTTGAGGGATGTGTGTGTGTGTGTGTGTGTGTGTGCATTTGTGCCTTTTGTTGTGCATGTGTGTGTGTGTGTGTGCATGCGCACATGTTCAGCTGTGTGCACATGCGTGTGGGCATATGTGTGTATGTGTGTGTGTGTGTGTGTGTGTGTGTGTGCCTTTTGTTGTGCGTGCATGCGCACATGTTCAGCTGTGTGCACATGCGTGTGGGCACATGCGTGTATGTGTGTGTGTGTGTGTGTGTGTGTGTGCGTGTGTGCAAGAGCGCTTGAACAGCACGCACCTTCCTGTCCTGTAGCGGCGGTGAGGCTGACCCGGCTTCCGCTCGCTGAGAGCGCAGGAGCAGCTGCAGCTCGGCCGCCTCCTTCTCCAACTCCATGATGCGTGACCTCTCAGACACCGTGGCCACCTGCAACGCCACACCGCCCGCTGCCGTTAGCAACCCGGCGCCGTCAGGACACGCCACCCGCCGTGACGCTCGGGCTGCAGCGGCATCAACACAGGCCACATTGTTCCTCGTAACACAGAGAGATGCCGGCTCTGTCTGAATGCTTGGTTGCATCTGCACTAAGGTTCGGGGGAAGCATTCAGGAAACAGGCCGTTCATAAACTCATGGCAGCTGTTATGCATTTGGACATACAGTTCGCAGAATGTAATTGGGATGTATAGAATATTTACAAAAAACAAAACAAAACAACAAAAAAAAAACAGTTAACGCATTTCTGATGCTGAATACTTTTTTTTTTTTTTTTTTTTACATTCCTGCAATCCCATGAAGTAGTTTTGGAAATGAAAACTCCAAACCTACCTCGTTCCATCATGCAAAAACAAACAAAAACAAAAACAAACAAGCAAAACCCAGACGATGCACTGGCATGATTCCCGAGAGGCAGCTTGTGCACGCTTGCTTGTCGAGATGCCTGCCTTTTTGCTTTTGATAGTGAGACTGAATTACCCTAGTATCCTCTAACTCCCTCTGGAGTTTATCAGCTTTGGTCTTTTCAAAGAGAAGGCTCTGTTCGAGCTCCTTAATGTGGGCATGCTCCAGTTTGGTCTGCGTCTGTTAGTAGAGAGAGGAGGGGAGAGAAACAGAGAGAGAGAGAGAGAGAGAACAGCAGCGGTGCTGCGGTCACACGCAAGCCCCAAGCCCAGCGCCGAGAGCCCCATGCAGGCCTTGACATCATGCCCTTCTGTGGACGAAGACAAAGACTAGCTGTGTGAGTGGTGGTTGGAGACAGGAGGAGGAGTCTGGACCAGACGAGCAGAAGGGATACGAGCGTCCAGGAGGAAAAAAGAAGAAAAGGACGAGGGACGCAAGCATGGGCGAGAAAAGTCTAGATGAAATGGGAAGCCAAAGAAAGAGGAACATGGTGACGAATGATGAAAGAATGAATGAACGAACAAATCAATGAACGAATCAATGAGACGAAGAAGTGAATGAAGCATCAAAAGTACATATTTCACTAGAGAAAGATGTTAATTTGTTATGTAACAGTACAAAATTCATTTTGCATGGCTGAGCATAAGAAGCAGAAGCAGTGTTTACTGTTTTTTCTTGAACTGTTCCTCAGTGCTCTTTTAAAACTCAGTGTAAATTCTGTACAAGTGTTTTACAAGATCAGATATGCAGATTAGTGTGTTAACACTGCGAGTGTTAATTGTGCGTACTTGTTTTGTTTGCTGATATATGCAAACGGGGTTTTTGATAGCAAAGGGCCTCACTGTATAAATAAATAATAAAAAATAAAAAAGTAAATATGAATTATTAGAATTTCCTTTAAATGAACAATAAAAAAGTAGCGTATTTGAATATATACACACACTGTAACACAAAACAATGACTAAAGCAGCCATGATCAGTTCTCATAGCAGGGTCTATTACTGTAATCTACTATCTATAAACAAACTATAAATCCTCATTTTATGTTACACTGACATGAGTGTTGCATAAACATTTTATGAGGTTCTTATAAAGCTACTTTTGCAATTTGTGCAATAAAGCTGTTATGTGACTAGAAAATGTTTCAAACAAACAACTGTCAAAGTTACCATTACTGAATTCTTGTTGATACAAAATGTAAACAACAAATAGTGTCTATTTGAACTTTTTTGACGTAGAACTCCACCTTCCTAGCACGTAATTGCACTGGAGAGTTATCGGTTTACCTCTAGGTCACCTTTGGTAATGCAGGCTTCCTCTACACGGAACTGAAGATCTTCTACTTTCCTGTGATAAAGCATAAGAGCAGCTGCGTCTCGTCAAGACGATTAAACATTTACAGTGGAATTGTGCAGCTGTATAATAACAGCAGCGCCATGTGGTCCCTAGGAGAAACGGTACCTTTTTTCCTCTTCAAGCTGATTCAGCAGTTCAACTTTATCCTTGTCTGCAGACTCCACCAGCCTGCGCAACTGATCCAGCTTAGCCTCCATCTCAAGGGCATACTTGAAACACAAGCGAACACAGACCTCTAAAAAAAGGTACAAAGGCCATCATGCATTTCATTCAGTCCACAGACATGAGCAGTAGCTTGCACTGGATGAATAGCCAGACTTTTCCAGAAATCACCGAAATGAAGGAACTCTTGTGCTTAGTTCATCACGTCACGACAGCACCAGACTCAAAGGTGCAAAAGGTGCAGCTCACCTGATCCTGCCCTTGCCTGAGCAGGGCGAGTTCCCGCTGCACCTCCCCTGCATGGCTGGTGGCCCTGGCAACCTCCGTCCTCTCCAGGTCGCGCTCAGCCAGAAGCTGCTCGATGTGCTGCTGCTTCTCCTTCAGCGCCTCCTGCAGTGCCGTGGTCCCCGAGATCTTCCGGGCGTAACGGGATGACGTCTCCGTTAGCTAGGCGACGGGGGGACAAAAGAGCAGTGGAGCAAGGGCTGGCGGAAACGGTGGGGTGTGTGTGTGTGTGTGTGTGTGTGTGTGTTGGGGTCAGTGGATACCCTAACAGGTTACAGCAATCATGTAACATTGCCCAAATGCTTTTACACATTTTATTTTTTTTATAAAAAGTACTTCAGTGCATCGTGTGAATGGCCGTTCTCTCCTTGAGCAGTGGGCCGACCTAAGGGTGTGAGGCGGAGGAGGTTGGCGTCATGAGCTATCACGGAGGCGGAGTTTACCAGGCCTGCGCGGCTGGGCTTGCCTCCCACGGAGGAGGTGAGGGAGCTCAGCGAGCTGATGGAGGAAGCGCTGGGGCTGTGCTGCATGGTGGACCTGCGCCGCGAGCTCTTGGCTTTAGTGGTGGAGGGGAAGCCGATGCGGGTCACTTTGTGCGTGGGAGCAAAGAGGCCGTACTTCGGCAGGCACTGGAAATACCTGGAGGACATAAGCAAACGCTGGAAATACAGGCGATGGGGACATGAAGGCGGAGAAGCCTGGCACTTAGCGACTGCTGCTGTACCTGGCGCCCGCCACCGCTCCATCGTTCTTGCCGAGAGGCTCGTCCAGCTCCACCCCGCACCACTCTCCCTTGGCGAAGTCAGTTTCACCCAAGAACCGCACCACACCTGCCTTCGTTCCTCCGACCTGCGAGCAAAAACGCGGTGTGTCTGGCAGGCATCCAACAACCTAAACGGTGATTTTCGCGACGTCGGATTAATGACTCTGTGAACTGGCTGTTCGCAGTTCTGTTTACCCGCCACCCGACCCAACCCCACCCCACAACAAAGCAGTCCTGAGTTGGCTGGCATCTCCTGTACCGACGGGAGGAGAGGAGTTATGGCATCCTTCCCGCCCGACCACAGATGGCAGTGGCATCGCTGTTCAAGCTCAGGTCTCTAAGCACATCTCTGCACAGAGACAGCTGACTGAGGAATCCAGCACCAGAGTAGCAAATATTTACTGTGTTTCTTAATGCAGACAAAAATAGAAATAGAGTAAGTGCTGTGCCAACTACCAGACCACTGCTTGTCTCATTGTCACTCTATCATTCTACAAAAAGAAGACCTTTGTCACCCACACAAAGGCGTTTTATGCTCCCTGAACTTAGAAAATGTCACAGTGAATCACAAGTGAGGGGGTAGAGACTAGCACAAATATAGAAATGCAGGTTAGCTCGCTGACACCAGTGAGCACTTTCATTTTACAGAAAGGGAAGGAGGGGTTGGAGGAGTGATTCTTAGACATTTTCCTCTTGCAGTTTCTTTTTATAGCTACAGTCTAGGGTATATCACATTGCTTTTTAATACTAATACAGTAATACAAATAATATCTGGTGCCAGGCATGTAGTAAAGGTCTCCACGCATCAAGTTTTGGCAGATCTTTTGAAAGTTCAATTAAAATCATGTTGAAAATTGCATGTTGAATGATTATGTGATTAAAAATCATGTTGAAAGAATATAAAATATTTCTTTATTCATTACTCCATATTTATTGATTCAGATAGCAGATATCAAAGATATAACAGAAAATCTTTACCAGCACGCGGTCACCCAGTTTCAGCTCACGTTTTCCCTTATTGGCCGAGTCTGTCTCTGACAGGTTGGAGACGGAACCGCTAGCCACTGTGGCTAAGTTTGTTGAAGTCTTGGTGGCAGCGACGGCCTGGCTGTCATCTGTGACAATTGCTCTTGTGGCAGCCGTGGCTGTAGAGGCAGCCGCAGAGGCAGTCGTAGCGCAGGACGCTTGGCCGGCAGACGTCTGCGGGCCATTGGCCTCGCGCTCCGGGACGAGAGTGCGGGACAGTTTGGAGGGCCGGGTGAAGATGCCCCGCAGGTCCTCACACTGAAAGTAGCGAACCCCAGCAACGGAGCCATCGTTCTTCCCGATGGGCTCGTCCAAAACGATGCCCGCCCACTGGCCTGGCGCGAACTGGGTGCTGCCGATGAACTGGACATAGCCGGGTTTATTTCCATTCACCCACACACGTTCGCCCACAGAAAACTCTGCTGCTGAGTCAGTGACAACTGAGGTGCCCACACCTGGGGAAGTTACAGGTTTGGGGGTAACTTTGAATATACATAACAAAATATACACATTTAGGGTTCACTCAGTCATTTCACTTGCCAAGGCAGTAAACTAACTAAACATCTTACAGGCTTACCTGAGGAAGGGGAGGTCTTGGTTGGTACACCAGTAGGCTTACCAATCTTAGTGGGGGGCTTGAGGCCACTTGGCTTCCCTGTGCTCATGTTTCCCTGCTCTGTGCATGTAAATGTGCTTGCAGGGGAATGGGGAAGCTAACCTTTCGCCAGCATTGAAATATATTATTCCTGAGGCAAAAACAGATAATAATATAAATAATACATAAGAAAGAAATATGTGTGTGTTGTACTAGCATACAAGAAAAGTGGGTTGTTCTGCAGTCCTTTGTAATTACCATTCTTACTGTCTAACCTGCTAGCCTTCATCACTTTATAAATAAGTATCTTGTAGTAGTAGGAAATAGCTTTTGTGTGTAAGAACCTGTTTTATGATTTACGTATACTTTAACAGAGTAAACTTTAAAAATATTTTGGATTTAATAAATAAGACATAATTCAAAAGATGCATCATACTTTAGTTATATAAAGTGCAGTACATTCCACAGTACTAACTGCGACATTGCCATGTAAAACAACATTAAGGATACCTAAGGAAACCTTAAGGAAAAAATCCAAGCAAAACTTACTGAAAGTAAATCAAGCATTGCCGTACAGAGGCGTGCTTTTTAAGTTGTGTACTGACAATTCAATATGTGTTGATGATACACATTCATTTAAACAAATATTGTAACTAGATATATAGCTTAGCTAGTCAACATGACACAAATTGTTTTGGAACTATGTTCCAGCTACATTAGCTGCCTAGCTAATTTTTTGACAGCACACATCAAAGATAAGCCAACACGTCGACAGTGTCTTCTGTCTACAACTACAGCTAGCTATAATGTATTTTTCTATAACATTTACTTCCTATTATTTGGCTAAAGCATACATAATGCTGTAGACCTTAGCTAGATAGTTAACGGTTTCATTTTGCCTTCGAGTTCGCGAGCCCAATAGCTTACTGTTAACGTTAAATCAAAACTGGAAGACAACGCCTTTTTGCGCAGCCAACTTCAGCGGCTATGCTAACTTGCTATCCTAGCCACCACAAAAATTGGCTAGCTAGGTTAGCTAAACCTGAGTCAAACTATCTTAAAACCACAGATCGAATTAAGTGTTGTGGGTGTGTTGGTATTTCAAATTAGGTATGCCCGCTAGCTCGCCAGCGCACTTATCTAACCCTGTATAACCAATGAAATAAGACTGGAAAAGTCATATGTCTTACCTTTAATGTCAAACAACACCCTACCCCACGAGTGAAGGAATGTTATGGCTACATCTCTGGGGTACGTTCCGTTAATTTTTCCATACACTCGATAGGCTGAGAGGCCGAGGCCAGCCACTAGCAAGCAAGCTAACTTAGCTAGCGTTAGGTTAGCTAGCTACAAAGCTCCATCCTTTTCACGCCCAGTGAACTGGCTAATGTGCCCCTATAAATGGGGCGCAGCGAGTTGAATTAGCCACGCTGACCAGATTTTATCTAGGCTTAAATCAAGCTGCAATAAACGGACAACTTAAAAACATTCAACGGCTGTTTACTTATAAACTGCTCTCCAGTGAAACTGATAGCCAAGCTAGCTAGTATCATTATGCCTGTGTCGCGTTAGTGGAAGGTATGCGCCGCGTTGCTATGACAACTGAAGAGTTGCCATCACGAGAACAGAACACAAGAAAGTTGTTTCTTCTGTACTTAGATCCGAAATGAATATACATATACATAATTCAGAGAGTTGTTGTGAACAGGCCAAAAATCTCGGAACGCGGCTATTTGCATAGATTGAGGGCGGCTGTCAAAGGACAAAGGCACAAGAAGCTTTGTCCACGGGAGGGCACAAAAGTAGTGCCTAAAAGACTGGGGGACTAACAAGACACAAGCCCACCGTATTTATAAAGAAATGTTAGTAATGAGAAATAAAATAAAATTACGCACACGAATATAACTCTATATAACTCTATATAACTCTATATAACAAAATACAACACTATATCACAACGCTTTTCATTTTTAAATATGTAATATTTTTTCATTTAAAACGTTTAAAACGTTGTAAAACCTATTGGCACCACAGTTCTGAAATGGAGAAAACAGAAGTTTATAAATAGATATTTAAAAAGTAGATAACAACTACATAAAGATCTTAAGGGCCCCTTTACCTGGACTGGGTAAGGCCACAAGGGAAAAAAAGAAAGAGAAAGGAACAAACTGGAGTTCAAGAAGCATTTCTGATCTTACATATTCACATTTCATCTTTAATATCTCTCAGTATTTCTCGTAGGAAGAGATTCACTCAGAAATACGTAGTACTGTTAATTTTAGATCATAGCCTATTCCAGATACAATTCAAATTGTAATCTAGTTAAAATTGTCAATATAATTTTCAAACCTTCAACCATTAAACGGAATGTTCATATTAATTTTATTTACATTAGTCATGTAGTCAACATTATGTACTGTGTTTTTGCCTTTAACAATGTCCTGTGTTCTGCACTTGTGTCTTTTGTCTTATTGCGTACGGTATATAGTTTATTTGACAGTAAAGGCTTACTTGACTTGATTAATGACAGGTCTATGTGTAGCCTATGCCTAGTTTGACAAATAAGCACTAGCCTACATAAATTAATTTATATCACGCTGAATAGGCTACGAATAAAATGGGACTACAAAAGCTGCGTGTGACCCCAGTAAGTGAGCAACGTGCAATTTAAATGGTAACCACACACATAAACCGCTAACCCACGTAGGGTACCTTTAAATACAATCTCAGCGTGTGTTGGGTGGGCGTTCCCTGTGATGATTCTCCTCTACAGGCTGCAATGACACTTTGTATGCAGGCGAATATGAGTCACTAAAATATACCGAAACATGTCTATGTAGTGGATAAACAGAACCAGAAAGGACGACAAAAACGAATTAATCTTTTGTGGTGTATTATTCCTGAAGCAGCGAATGGAAGGTAGGATGGATTTCGGATACTCTTCTTTCTGTCTGCTACAATAAACAAATATCGACGTAGCGTGTACTAGTCTAGCGTGCTTCTTCTGATATATTCAGAAACCTTTTTACATTTGGTAATTTTCAGGCGTTAATCCGAACGTGTAAACTTGAGTGGTAGCTATGCAACCTTTCTTCAAATTCTAGATCGCAAAATAGACATTCCAGCAGCATCCTAACCGTCCGTCGCGCTATTGCCATTCACTATACACAGGCCTTGTTCGCACGTTTGTCATCGTTGTTCAAAAAGTAGCGCCTTTTTTCATTATTTTCCCAAACCACATAGGCAATACAAAGATACTAGTATCTGCGATATGCTTCCCTATGCTGTGTACTAACATAAACGGTTATTTGTTCGGTCGTTATCTTTATTAAAATGAGGGGAAACCTGTAAACTTTAAAGAAAAGACATTTAGCTATGTATAATTTCCTGTTTTTCTTTAATAGCTTCCCCCTAAAAATCAGCACAGATGGCGTTCATGTCTAGATTTTCACGGTCCCGAAGCAACTCTAGATCTCCGAGTAGAAGGGAGACAGAAAAAGGGTCTCCAGTATTAACTGTTGCTGAACTTGAGCGTCTTCTGTACACGGGGAAGACAGCTTGTAATCACGCGGACGAGGTGTGGCCAAGACTTTACATTGGCGACCAGTAAGTATTTTAATTTTATTATTTATTATTTATTTATTAAGACTTTTTCAAGTTCAAGTTCCAAACCTTAAATCGTTGTCTCTCTCTCTCTCTCTCTCTCTCTCTCTCTCTCTCTCTCTCTCTCTCTCTCTCTCTCTCTCTCTCTCTCTCT
>JAOYMR010000014.1:14639754-14664927 GCA_025802075.1 Tenebrosternarchus preto
TCTCTCTCTCTCTCTCTCTCTCTCTCTCTCTCTCTCTCTCTCTCTCTCTCTCTCTCTCTCTCTCTGTCTGTCTGTCTTTGGAGTAAGGGGGCACTCACCTGTTTTGTAACTAAAACTCTTCCAGAGACATTGCCTCAGATCGACGAGAGCTCACGAGGCTCGGGATCACGCACATTCTTAACTGCGCGCAGAGCAAGTGGCGGGGCGGGGCAGAGTACTACGACGGCATGAACATCACTTACCACGGCATCGAGGCCCATGACTCACCCTCCTTCGACATGAGCGTCAACTTCTACCCTGCAGCAGAATTCATTCACAAGGCGCTCACCATGGGCGGTAAGGCCGAACGCGACGCATTCGATTTTTGTCGAATCCAGTTCGTTGTTATGGTGATACTCGTGAGCAAAACCAGTTGCCATGTGAAAGAAACTTTAAGAAAACTAAGATAGATAGATAGATAGCTCTTTTTATTAATACCAAAGGAAGATTCATGGGTACCAGCAGAAACAGTGCAAATAAGAAGTATTCAAAAACAATAAAATAAATTTATTACAATATTATAATATTTAAAAATTATAATATGTAATTATACAATGTAGATATAAAATAAATATGTTCATATATGAAAAAGTCTTCAGCGAGATTGTGAAGTGACAGCGCAAGTGATATTAGGCATAGAGAAAATGAATGATAAATAAGTATAATAAAAGATGCAAAGTCAAGTAGGTATGATGATCAGACATCCCCAATAAGTTATACAGTAGTTATGGTGATCAGAGGTTTTACAGTAAGTTATACAGTAGTTATGGTGATCAGAGGTTTCACAGTAAGGTATACAGTAGTTGTGATGATCTTTAGAATAAGGGTGTAGGTTTGGTCTCAGCAAAGGTAGGGACACAACCCTAGGCTGTAGACACTGGAAATGTCTAATGCAAAATCAATGGAGGGTGTGTAACCAATGAATTTATACAAATATATGGTTGAATGTGGGGTACTATTTAATTTGGGGACAGTTTTAAATATTGAATGAATAGGATCAACCAATATGATTTTAAAGGGGTTATATTTGCTAAACATTCTAAGACTAATTTTAATGCTGACCAAGACTAACTTTAATCCTAAAACTAACTTTAATTCTAATGCCTCCCTATAATTCCAAACTATAATTCATAATTTGGACATCATGTGAAACCTGAATATGCACTTTTGCTTCATGCAAACCTGATTAATAGAAATGAATGAAAACTTAATTTATTCTTTAATGCTGACATTTTCTTGGCAAGACTGAAATTCAGCTAGCAGTATGATAGAGCCACCCATTATACTCCCGTACACATCTACGAGAGTAAGTCATCTGAAGCAGTAGATAGCCTTCAGATAGCCTCAGGTGTGAGTCTTCAGATAGTCCAGACGTGAGTCTTCGAATAGTCCAGATGCAAGTCCTCAGAGAGCATCCCTTTCAGAAGTAGCCTCTAGGAGGGCACAATGGAATGACCTAATGTGAGCCTGCAAAGATAATTCGAATGAATTTGTTCAGATATTGGTAGGAGTTATTTTGTCCTCCCAAAGTACTGGTAGGGTCATGTCTCCACTATCTATATGCTTCAGAATGTACACAGTAAGTTATACAGTGCTGTTCTGGTGAATAGTAACAGTGCAGTGGACAGAATCAAAGGGCAAAAGTGAAACTGATGACCAATGACATTTTTTTTAGGAATAGGCTCAGTGGACAAACATGTTCAGTAATATATTGGTGTCCTTGGAAATTGCTGTTGGTAAGAACGACCTCTTGCACCGTTCCTCAATACAGAGGAGCTGAATAAGTCTTCTACTAAAAGTGCTCTGCTGTCAGAGCAGGAGGTCACAGAGGAGACGTAAACGTAGCTTTGAATAGATGTGCTCACATAATACAGAGAAAAGACAGGTGTCATAAGCCGGGGGGTGCACATTAAATGTATAGCAGTTATGTAGAGTACTGGTTGTGTTGAGCATATAGAGAATGTTAGATATTGTAAGTATACCCATAGATGCTAAAAGCTGCTGATCTGGTTGTACTGGTTTCTTCTCCCACGCCTGATTGTGATAGTTATCGGATTAGTCAAGGTTACATTCTCTGTCAAACCTTTCGTGTTTAGCTGCTGGGAGAAAAAAAAAAAAGCCAAAGACAAAGCCTCTACAGACTGTGACGCCGTTCGAACGGGTGTGCTTGCTTTGAAGGAACGGTTCTTGTCCACTGTGCGGTCGGGGTGAGCCGCTCCGCAACCTTGGTGCTTGCCTACCTTATGATACGTCAGAACATGACCTTGGTGGAGGCCATCAAGACCGTTAAAGACCACCGCGGCGTCATCCCCAACCGGGGCTTCCTGCGGCAGCTCAGCGGACTGGACAGCGTTCTCCGCGACAGTCGGAACACAGCGTGAGGTTGCGGCTGGAAGTCGGATCTCCCGACCCCAGTACCTCCTCGGCCCATGTTGTTTTCTGATGATGATGTGTGTAGTGCATTCAGTTCCATCCAACCCACTGTTGTCCTATGATCAGTAGAAATGCCTTACTACATTACGACCTCTTGGGGTGTGCGCGTACTGCCTTATTCAGTGTTAATCTTTGACATTTTGCTCATATGACCACATCACTGAACTCTTATAACCAGTTTTTCTTTTAGTCAGTTTCTTTTTTGACTAATGGCCACGTGGGATGAACCCCAAGTCACCTTTAAATGCTAAACAAGAACAATGATCAGGTTTGACACATTATTTAACAAGTAAACCTTTGCACATCCATCTAGAGAATCATGGTGATAGCAATGCTGAATTTTGCATTAAGACGAGTCTTGTTTTGACTCAGTGTCAGTCTGAAGCTGGCACCCTAGAAGCCTATGTCACCAAACACTAAACACTAAAAGCCTAAACATGCAATTTCTAACCTGTACATAAAAGTTCCTCATCATAATTTCTACAGATATGGGGATTGTAACTTATACACTCAGTTTCTAAATACTGCCCTATTATTTTACAGTAAGCAAGGTGAACATTCGTTAAATATTCATGACAAAATCATGACATGATTCGAGTAACACAGATTCAGCCATGTTGGTGTTTTGCAGCTCTTAATGTAGCAGTAACTTGGCACCCCTTTTGTACTCTGGGTGTCTGCAATATGACACTTATCCACAGCATCACACACGATCTAACATGTCTTATTTAAAAGCAATGAAGGAACAATTTCTACATTCAGTTTCAGTGATTTTTTTACTTCTATAATCTGGAAATGTAAACCAACCAATAATTTTATAAAGTCAGGCTGAGGTGTCATTTATTTATGCCACTGTTAGTATTCAATGTAAAATAAATTATTAGGATACAGTTATTATACATGATTTGTACGTGGCAGTGTTTATGGTTTAAAATCACCAAAATCAAACAAAAAAGACAATATACGTTACAAATGTATTACTTAACAACTTGTTTCAAGTTGTTTTACAACTTTTAGGAGTTGGGACCACAAAACCCTTGAGTATCAATAAGTGGAACTGTACTGCACACCAGTTTGTGTCTTACGAATTGTTTCTCGGCACTCTTCAACATCTTAGAGAGAAACAGATCATAGAGTAGCAGTTATACTCTGTCTGTGTATGTACACATACAAGCGTAGGAATTTCTAAAGCCGTGAATCAAAGTGACAAATACCTCAATCGTGATGTTTGACCTTGTCAGTATTTGTGAGATGCTATACGTTGATCAATAGATAATAGTAGATGTAAACAGTTTGTTTTTCCACAATGCTGGATGCATGATGTGAATATGTCTTGAGTTGTAGCATGTTGCTAGAGTTAGAACTATGATTAAACTGCATAGATCCCTTTTTTGATGTGTCTTGTGAATGGTCCTGTGATGAACTTATTTATAGTGTTGTAACAAGACATATTTACAAAATTATCATATGTACAAATTCCTCTTTCAAGTAGCAGGGTTTACAGAAGCAAAGTTACAAAAAACAAAAACAAAACAACAACCACAAAAAATAAATGCAACCTAAGTGCAGACCACAGTGTTATTGCTCTTGGGTATTGTAATAAATCAAACTTATCGACCTACAGTGTTATGTAAAGAATACTTATACAACAGCAGCTGTGTACTAAATTACAGAAGGGTTACTACAAGCCAGCAACATGAATTAAATCGCACAATACTGCCTACATTTTCTGTAACAACACCCTGTGTCATTTGTCATATTTTAGAGTTAAAATGCTTATTTCTCTGGCATTTCACCAGAACTGGAATTTGAATAGCCTGAAGAAGGAGTAATTAAGACCTTATCAGAGAGAAATAAGGAGGCAGAAAATTAAAAAACCTTGGCAAAAATGTAGCAACTGTCTGTCAAAATGGCAACAAAGTATAATGTCATCAGTACAGAATGATGATGAACCTGGTATATGTACAAAAGTTATTTGCTTGAAGTATTTTCCAGATATAGCATCCTTCAGTGAGGTCTTGCTGTGTAATTTGTCAGTATATAATTATTTCCCATCTACCAACAAAAATGTATTTCATGCTCTGTGGTATTCTTTTCTGTCTCTATTGAATCTTTTGTTTCATTTTTAAAGGCCCTTTCTGTAGTGATACTTGAATTGTTTTTTTGTTTGTTTTGATGGATTTTTAAAAATGACTTTATGGAATAATAAATGGAAAATGAAGATAATCAAATGTGATGTGTACATTTTAAGAAGATTCCAGAAATACCCCCTCTAGTGGTTAAGTAGGTGAACATAATAGCACTGGAAGCTTTTGATGGGTGAAAAATATATGTTCTGACCACCTGTACCAAAGCGCCAACTACTTGCCACTGCAGCCACAGCACTGATTTCACCTGACAGCTTCTGACATTTCATATTTCTCATTTATGTACGTTTATGTATTTTCAACCACTGGATGGCGATATAAGAAAGATGCATCTAATTTATTCTGAATGCACTATGAAGGACAAAAGAGTTTTGTTTAATTTAATATGTGAGCAATCTTTAATCTACAGCTACTAGTGCTTGTATTTATCTATTACACAGTTTGGGGATAACGTTACGAAAGAAAGTATTTAATCCATACGAAAATAACTGCATATATTTTATGATATTTGTAAGAATAATAATATCAACACTGGACATCCTAAGAAAACAACTTCTGCCAACACGTGTGCTGTTTACAAAAGAGGGAGATTATTCACCCATTAAGAGTTCTGTGACTGTGTTAAGTCTTATTTGGGTAATTTTGTATTATGTTTTGCACATATGGCCATTGTTTTGATTTGTCGTTGTTCTGATTTGTCTTTATGTCAGAATGATTTTCAGGTCATAGTTATTGAAGCCCTAAGATAAAGAATATTTAGGTTCGTTTTGCTCTTCTGACCACAGAATATCCATATACAGCATGTATCTTATGAATACTTTTAAAATAGCATTTTATTTAGCTATAATTTCTCCTGTGCTCAAACATGGGTGGCCCTTATAACGAGTAACGCCTTCATTAGTAAGAAAACAGATGCCCCGCCCACACGTTCTCGCGCTCACTCAAGTCTAAGCAGGCTAGCAGGCAAGTGACAACCATTGGAACCTTGGAATATCAGATTCTACGCAGACCTGAAGTTGATTTTATAGATCTCTGATTTTATACCCTCTCTGTGACACGATAACTACATAGTGTAGAATCACGTCTTAAACGCATAAACAGACAGGTCATTAACTAGGTCATTAGGCCACACACGGACATTATCTACAGAAACATTTAAAGCTGTCAATACTTGACTTATTTATTTTGCAGTGAAGTCAGTCCGTTTTTTTCAACACATTATCTGTTTGCAAGCCTATATTTTTATTTTGGCCGAGATAAAACAAAAAACATGTCCTATCAGCAGTAAACAAGGCTTAGCTAGTGCCCGAACTTCAGAATGATTTGAATCAGCATTTTCATATTGTCCTATATTATTACCCAGGCATTTAATTCAACTCGGTTGGAGTAGCATAGCAGGCTGAGTCCCTGACCGTGGGCTGTTTATCAAGCTCGCTATTCACTGCCCATATTTATATTACGACCATACCCAGGCTCTTCTCAGACAGGCCTGATGAGTTAATTTGGTTGGTTTTGGGCAGTGAGTTATCCGACTTCTGCAGGTTTTTAATTGAAAATGTACTGAGTGTCTCACTAGTTAAGTATCATACAAACGTTTTTATCCTTTATAATACGATCCCTGGGACTTTACCTTTGTAGAGCTATTTCATATATAGGAGTCAAGTTTTAATTACAAATTTTATTTGACCACTCTATGGGTTCCATCAGGACACTGATTTACACTTAATAATACAGTTTGTAGCGTTATTACCGAATTACAATAATGTAATAAGGTCTAAATCTATAGTTTCACACTAAATAATTACAATATAAAGCAGAAACAATTATAAGGAAATCGTTGTCAGTCACGTTTTGCTCAGTGTTTAATATTTATGAATGGACTAAACTCACAATTTACGATGTTGCCATTGCATTAAGGCTCCGCCTGTCAAATTCCAAGAACGGAGCTCGGAAAACACCGGGGATTCTCGCTGACTTCATAGCGCTGCCGTTATTTGTTTTACGTAAACATCTTATTGTTAGCTACTTGTACGTGACCTTCTGGACGGGAACTCCTGTTGCCACCGCACCTGGCATGGTAACATCATTCACTGATGTAACATCGATAAGATAGGTCGTCAAAACCTCTTCTGTCCCTAAATGGAAATGGAGCTTTGTTTGGGAAAAGTTGAATAATCAACGAACTTCACTGTATAATGACTTATTTCCAAGGACATCGTCTGAAATCGTTGTATGACAACAGAGGCAGAAAATTCTTCAAATTAATCGAAGATCCATTTGATAATGGTAAGCTTTGAACACAGTCAGCTATGCATGAGCTAAGCTGGTGTCACTCTTCAGACAAAACTTGATTTAAAGCTGTTTTCTCGATTTAAACTGAGAGGCGACTCGAACAAGGATCGTGGTTGCCTTCGATGTGATTAACTTATACAATTTTGCTTATTCATAGTATATATAGATAGATGGTTTCACATAGTTATTCAGAGAGGTAGATTAAAGGGTTTATCCCTTTGAAAGTGTTATGACTGCCATATGAAGACCTAAATTGGATAACACTACTACAATACTATAACTACTATAATACTAATGTCATATTTATAATTCGCTCTTCAAACAAATCGTGGGCTTTTCACAGTCTAAATAATAAACTACATTGTACGTCATGCCGTAACTGAAATTTGCTGTAACACTAGTTTTAGTAAAGATTTGTTCAGCAAAGATTTGTCCTTAAGACACAGACCAAAACTATTTAAAGGGTACCTGATCAACAGGAATTGGTCTCCAGATTATTCCCAATACCATAACTCCTAAATTTGCATGTATTTGTTTGTCTGTTTGTTTGTTTTTTCAGGGTACCTCCACATTCAAGGAATGATTAGTTTTAAATACACCATGCCTCCACTCGCCTTCCAGGATCTGTTTTTGAATGTATATATGGTCATCTTTGGTATTGGGATATCTGTCTTCATCCTCAGTCTCATCTTTTGCTGCTGTTTTATAAGGTAACTATCGTAACGGTTGCCAGTTGTCGTCAGGTCAATGTACGTCTTGGACAGATGTCACGATTAATATGACGTTGCTGATTAATATGACGTTGCCTACATTACACTAGGGAAGCATTTCACACATACTAGGCATTTCTGCAATGTTTCCCTACCTTACAATAGAGAAACATTTCATACATGCTAGGCATTTTTGCTCTTCACCCCTGAAATATCGGATACTGTAGTCAGTCCAACTCTTGTAATTTGAATAATGCATTTGATGGACAGGAGCCTCAGAGCGCTTCCTCTGGTCCGAAGTGCTTCCTGACTCAAACAATTCAGGAGCCGATCCTATCATTTCTTTTTGTTCCTGATGCTATTTTTGTATTCTATTTTCTGACTCCCAACGCACCACACCACGCCCCCCACCTTAGACCGCAGAATCTTGTCCGAATGGTATACGTGCATGGCTGTATGTCCGATGATTCATGTTTAATTTCTAACTAAAAGGGTGGACAATACAGTTATAGAGATAAGATTAGCTTTTACGCTTATATTTTAAAGGTGACCTGTTCTTAGTTTATTTACTCTTTGCATCTCCCCAAATATGAGGCCCACAGATTTTATCCTCCGTGCTGAGAGCCTACAGCCGCCACGTGACGTTAACGTTGCTTGGCCTGCTTAAGCGCTACGAGCTAATAACCTTGTTGCGTTGCTTCAGTTCCATTTGTTTTGAGTTGCTATTAAAATGGAGTTCAGAATAAATCCTGAACTGCATTCGCTTGTTGTTCACTCTTCCTTGCCGTCACACACAACCACTTTTAACCAATAAATGTATTTATTTACAGAACCGTAATTGCGTTCAGAACATATGCCAGAAAATCATATTCTTATAATTCGGCTGTTTCTTACATATAAAATAAAGTTTTTAAAAATGCATGAAGTAAAAAATGCATAAAATAAATGAAAATCAGTTGTTAGACGCTTTCATTAATGCTGATGTCCTCAGGTACTTTCCAGAAGATCAAATCCATTTTATGTATGAAAATGCTGCTTAAACAAGGTAGACGTGCAGTCCACATGTGAATCTGACCTAATAAACACAATCTCTGGCCACTTCATATCTATAAGTCACTCAGATTTGATTTTAAACCTATATAGCAAATGTCAGCATGAAAGAAAAGACCAATTCTGGGTATTTTAGGCATTTTAGAAATCCTGGCCAAACACATTTTTAAATGCCCAAAGAGAAATCATCTTGGAAAAAGAGGATGTACGATTACTCTGTGGTCATTTCTTTTTCCTCACACTCAGGCCTTCTATCAGAAGACTGGGAGTCTGAGGGTGTGGCAGTACTGTTGCAGTTCATAGAATTGCACTCTTCTGGACTGAGACTGATGGTGTAATTTCTGGGACTTGTTGGACCTTAGGGGTCACTGCCTCAAGTGTCCCACATGATCTTAGTCACTCTCTGCAGTTCCTGCTGAGCAGTATCTCTCAGTGAATGTTTTGCCTGCTATTAGGTGCTGGATTTTCATGGAAGCTCTTGTCAATAGTCTGTGGGGGCCATTGCTTGGAATGTATTTCTAGATGTTTCATGTCTCACCTGGGCAGTGAATCTTACCCTTTTTAGACCCCTTCCACCTTCTTCCAGCTGTATGTTGGGTTTTGGGTGGAAGGCCCCATTTATTGTGAGGAGTTTTCAGGTCTGGATGTCTACAGCTACCGATTCTTCTCTTGCTCAGCTCACTGTCCCTGCTAGAAATCTGATGTCTGGCCATGCATACGTGCTTGTCACTTTGATCTTGTAGTTCTCATTCAACTAACTCTTGAGGACCTGCCTAACCCTGTGGAGGTACTTGGATGTTATTGTCCTCCTTTCTGCCTCATGGTTCCTGTTTTATCAGAGAATGCCAAGTCATCAAGGTCTGTTATACAGCCTTGTAGAAATTCAATTCCATCTATCCTGGTCATTTTCTTTTACAATCAGCCGACAAAACTTCTCCAGGCCTTCTGACATTCCTAAGTACTTGCTGTTGATCATGGTTAGGTGGGTCAACAGTGAGTCATTGTCTCTCTCTGTCTTGGCGTACAGGTTGATGTCATCCATGTACAGGAGGTGGCAGATAGGATTTCTACTTCTGAATCTGTACCTACTTTTATTGATGATCTGTTTAAGAGGATTCAGGCCTATGAAGGATGGCAGGGGGACTGTGGATCTCTGTGATATATAGCACAGCTTCGAGTTCTATCTAATCAATCAATCAATCAATCTAATCTATCTATCTATCTATTGTATTTACATTTAAAAATGTCAGTTTTAAGTTATACATATATAAGATTTAATAACAACCTTGTCACCACTTTATAACACTTTCTTTCTGAATAATAATTTCTGTTATGAAGACAAATTGTGGCTATAACACAGTTTTATGCAGGTGAAAGAAGCAGCAACAGGTGATGGTTATAAAAAATGTTGAGCCCCACTGCTGTCATGATTCATTGTGCTACTGTGTTTCCCCAGTAAATTGCAACATCAAGCCCAGTGGGAGTGCTCTGAGTACAAAGTGGTGAGTAAAAGATAGCAATAGTCATTATATGCATACACGAGTATAAAGATGGCATAATATCCTGAATGTATCTTTTCCTTTTAGGTTGTGTACAGAGGCGAAACAAATAACGAGAATCTTCATGAGGTATGTGTTTTGGGCCTGGTTTCCTAAAGATTAGCTCATATCCAGCACTGAAAAAATCACTTATTTTACACACATTTTTTCATGAAGCGATTGCAAACTTACATTGCGATAGCCATAGATTAGGTTTAACACACGTCCAGAGTTTTGGTTGGTTAACATGTACGGTTCCTGTTATCAAGTCGCCTCATCTTCTTTCTCTTAGGAAACATGCGCAGTGTGTTTGGAAGACTTCACAATCAAAGATGAACTTGGGATGTTGCCATGCCAACACGGCTTTCACAAAAGGTAATTTAAAGAGATGTTCATGGCAGGGATGGCTTTTATTGTATCCGTTACTGACAGGAAATTTAAGATCTCACAGAAACTATTTGGCATACGTCAACGGGCCTTAAGAGCGTGTAATTTCGTGGTAACACAATACGTAGCTTTTGAAGAAGACGAAAAACCTCATTAGAGCAAGTACCACTTCACCACGAGAGCGGTTATGTTGCAAACTTTCCTGGACACCCAGCTGAGAAGCAGCAGATCGATGATGAGTTTTGCTCTTGTGCGGCAGGTGTCTGACGAAGTGGCTCGAGGTGCGATGCACGTGTCCCATGTGCAACAAACCCATCGCCGGTCCCACTGCCCGCGTCGGCAGCATTCTGGATGAGCTGGTGTGAACAACCACTTCAACGCGTCAGATGCACTACCGCTCCGACTCAAGATGAGGCGTTTAATTACCAACTGAAGGCCAACATTTATAACCTGAACTCTCAGGTCTGAATACTGTGGACTCTTAAGGACACAAGACTGGTGTCCTGCCGCTGTCGTCTTAACGGGTTGCAGTTGTGGTACAGGACTGAACTGAGGAATTAAAATTAAGTGCTCAGTGCAAGAGCAGTTTAATTTTGTATGGGACAAAGAACGTTGAAGGGAGACGGACAGAAGTATTTACAACAAGAGCTCATTTTGTTTAATTTTAGCGGTCTGATTTTCTACACAAGATGCTATTTATTGCAACATTTAAATAGTGGTGTCTACACGTTACTATGTTCTCAATGTATTATGATTAAGTAAGAGGCAACTAAACAGATGAACCCTTGTGGGTTTTTTTTTTTGTGACGTACCATTAGTGTATGATGGTTCGTACTGCTCCCTACTGGACAACATGAGGAACTGTAATAACACCACAACCACTTCTGAAATCAGAAAGGCTTTAATAAATCACTTACGTGATAGTTTGGAAAGATATTTCATGGTTTGAAGGCCTTGAGAATTCTAAATCACTCGAACACATGAAGTCATATACTTAGAAATAACCTTCTACTAAAAAAAATAAAATAAAATTGAGAATTCTTTGATGAAACGATCCATTATACATAAAACAAAGCAATGATATATGGAACAAGCTG
The DNA here is from genome assembly GCA_025802075.1 of Tenebrosternarchus preto. Classification (NCBI taxonomy): domain Eukaryota; kingdom Metazoa; phylum Chordata; class Actinopteri; order Gymnotiformes; family Apteronotidae; genus Tenebrosternarchus; species Tenebrosternarchus preto. Next base: position 14,651,448 of record JAOYMR010000014.1, read on the forward strand.
CAAAGATAGAAATGGTTTAAAGAAATTAAAAAGGGGCGGTGGTGTACGATGGAAGATGGTGGCAGTAGTCTTTAAAGCTGGCCGCAGTCTGCGATAAGAATCGGGCTTGAGCATTTGCCGCTACTGGACCCTTTACTTTCGATAGCTGCGACGACTTCCATGCCACCGACAACACTCCCAAACACAACATGCTTGCCGTTCAACCTGTCCAAAGGGAAAGATGCACATATATTCTGGAATCAGCTTCTCACACAGTCAGCATTTGTTTTAGATACTAACCAGGTAAGATGTAGGAAAGGATTTAGGTTCTTTTTGTGTTTGTTTTTTTACTAAAAGCTAAAATAAAAAAAACTTGCAAAATTGCCCAGACAAATGTGTGGATGCCAGTTCACTAGTCATGGATTTTAGATTCTTAACACCACACAGGTTTTATATGCAATTTTCATAATTCACATCAATTTGGGTAAAAACACAAGACAGAAAAAAATCGAAAACAAGAACCATGAATTCTCATTCAAGACCAAGTAGCGCAGTAAGATGTCTGCCACAGATTTAAACACCTGGTGGCATATCCGAGAGATCAAAGTGCAGTTGAGAAACTACATAACGTCTACCAAATGCAAGAGAAGAAAGCAGCGCAACCCAAATAATCCACTGTGTCTTTACCATTTGGTTTCCCCCGTGCAAATGAAGAACTGGGAGCCATTGGTGTTTGGTCCTGCATTGGCCATGGACAGAATGCCCCTCCCAGTGTGATTCAAAGTGAAGTTTTCGTCTTCAAACTTCTCGCCATAGATGGACTTGCCTCCAGTGCCATTGTGTCTGGTGAAGTCGCCACCCTAAGGCGCGAGGGCGGAGCCATGACAGCAATTCATGACGGTTATTGTTTCAATGGCTGATCGAAGAAATAGCTTCCTTTCCAGCTTACCTGGCACATGAAACCTGGAATGACACGGTGGAAGCCAGAGCCCTTGTAACCGAAGCCCTTCTCTCCAGTGCACAGGGCCCGGAAGTTTTCTGTTTGGAAGCATTTTACTTGTAAGTGTCTGAAACAAGTCATTTTTAAGAACTGCATTTTCTTACTGTGAACGGAAAGAAACGAAGCTTACCTGCAGTACGTGGGACAACGTCAGCTCTCAACTGCCTCGGCAGTCAGAAGAAAAGAAAAAGGGGGGGGGTAAAAAAGATTAAGAACCACTGGTCATGACATACGGTCTCCGTCTCCATTTGATGGGCCTTACTACAAGAAGTACATTTAAGTCGGCACTGTTTCAAGAATAAGTAGTACTCTTCTACATTAGCCTCGTGTTCGTATGCATGATTTAGAGGTAAAACGATCCCTCCTAGTGTAACCGCACCCTCGCTAACAACCGCACCCAAAATTGCATTACATCCACGTGAACAGAATTAGTCTGAAGCGTCTCGACGCACACAATAGGTTTTCTAAACCTCATTCACGTGCAAAATTGACATCAAGTTTCTCGAAGTTCAAGGCACGAAGGGGTTTCCCTAGTTTTGGTATTTGGAGTTTCTGTAACCCGCCGGTTGCAGGATGCAATAACATGTCCGGCTAATCTTAGGCTTACATGGAGCGCAGCTAACTAGCTAACCATGCATGCATGATGGTGTGAAAAATGGACTTCCGCTAACAAGATTTGCCGTTCTCTTTAGACGATAAACTGGTTATTTGGTACCAGACTGCACGAAATAAAGTGACAAACTTTTTAAAGTTATGGCAAGTAAAATGAGCAACATCTAAGCTTGTATTGGGTCGTCCATCCGCAGATGGTAACGGGGCAAGTTCGTAGCTAATCGTTTGACCTAGTATCGGCATAAGATCGGTGCAGATGTATCGGAATACGCTTTCTCCTTGAAAGGACCTAGCCATCCATCAGAGCAGTAACTGTCAATACCACGAAAACCAAAGAGCTGGTTTATCATATTTAAGGTTACACTAAACATCTCATTTTTTGTTAAGTTTTAGGAAACTGAACTATGGCAATTCAAAATGGCATCTTGTACTATGAAAAAATGGCGACCGCATAAAAATTGTGTAGGCTGTTAAAGGGTATAGCGAATTTGACTCTGTCCACAAAAACGTAATCAAGGGTAGGCAATGTGATGTAGTGACGGATGGCAAAAGATGCGCCGCTTATATTTAATGTTTTAAACCACAAGGTAAGATACCACATTTCACATTAGACAATTTATTATGCAATCACAACCGGCAACGTGACGGGATAAAACATTCAGGTGAAAGCAAACATGCTAGCTTGTTATCTATTAACTACTTAGCTAACTAGCTCAGTGAATTGGCCAAGACCTCATCGGTTACTTTATGTATAATTACAACAGCCTTAAAGGTTTTAAATATTTCCTGTAGAGTGTAAATCGAGTAACTACGACTACAAAGACTGATCACTTCAATCAATGAAAATAGTAAAGTTTATTAACAATCAACTGAGCAATACGTTTGATTTGTTAACTAGTCACTCATCTTACACATAATTTGGTCGGTTAGGTAGCTTGGTTTTTTTTGAGCATGTTCGGCAAAGATATAGTTAATTGCTTACCTCCATCACAATCCTTCCTGCGTTTTTGCCATTGATAGTGATGTCAAAAAAGACTTTAGGATTACCCATGCTGAACGCGGTCGTATTTGACTTTCTGTTATTAAATGTATGCTAAATGAACCCTATGCGATGCTGCGGCTCCTCAGCAGAAACACTGTAAGTGAAAACTGACTATATAGAAGTAGCACGGAAATGTTTTTTTTCCCGAATTGGAGCCTATGAAGACGTGAGGATGCTGAATGACATGGACCTTATCCAATTAGAGACCTCGGGGATGCATAAATTACGGAGAGTTCCAATATCAGTCAAAACCATTAAAACAGCAAAGTTCAAAGGGAGTGTTTTGATTGACATGTGGATTGGCCCATTGTAGTTGGTTTAAATGACGACACTAAATTCTACCCAATAAACCATGAGAAAACGGTGTGGGTGCAGGAACGTCCGTGTCCGTGTTAGGAATGTCCGTCAATGGCGTGAGGGCGTCGCCCATGTAGGATAGTTAATTCGTTATTATGGTGCAAACCTAAAACGCGATATTTCCACACACCGAGACACGATGTACATAGGGAAAACCATTGAATATTTATACACGCATTGAATACACAATGTAGGTTACTATTTTCCCTTTTCATCACCTCTTTTCATGCGCTCAATATAAGAGCATTTAATTATAATTCGATCGTCAATAGACAGGTAAAACGCACTGGTTGCCGCAATACCACATCTCGGCACAAAAGCTGCACTCTGGAGCCTCGCCAGTCCCTCTCCCACGGCGCCTGCGCGATGCAGTGGGATGGGAAAGACTTCCCGCAGCAGACAGCTGCAGAAAGCATGCGTCAAGACTCATCACGACTTCCCAAATAATGAACATGAACCACAATGGGGCTTAAGTCTTTACTTAAAAAACATAATGGAAATATTTCACATCTTTAGAAAAACAAAATGATTTCAATTTTACAAGTTTAATTCAATTGTCAGAACTTAAAGATTCACCTACACATGACAGTCAAACATTTTTCAAAACAGTTTGATTAACAGTATGTGTGACTTGGTGCTGGTCTCAACGAAGTCTCTCAGCTCTTATTGAAAACCTTCGTAGTCACAGATCTGATGGTGAAATAATTTTTTTTTAACAAATTCATAAACTTTTCTAGATAACACACAGAAGAGAGATGCATACAGGTCCACCAATTATCTTTATAATTATTATAACAATAATTATATAATTAAAGATAAAATTGTATGATACACAAATGTCTTCAAAAACAATTGCACATCCAATAACTCCTGACATTCCCTGGACAGTTATGATACAAACTGCACATAGCTGACAGAGTCCAGAGAGCAATTATAAATAATGAAATAAAACAAGACAGGAAACAGGGTGGAAGCTGCTCCATCTCTCCCTCAATTCTTTTTAAACCGAACTGAAAAGGCATAGAAAGAAATGCAACACGAGCATATCTGACAAAATGAATGTCATAGTGTTTAAAGTGTGTGTGTGTGTGTGAGAGAGAGAGAGTGTATTTTAATATAATGGGGTAAAGTGTTCACACCTGTAACAATAATAAACTTATGTCTGTACATATCAACACAGATCCTTAAATGCTCTTCGTCCGTTAACAGGGTTTAATATTGCCTTCAGACCATGTCATCAGGAGGCCGAAACCACATACAGACGAGACAAAACTACACGGCTCACTGGGAAAGTTTAGGATCTGAATGTCCTTATTCTGCTTTGCTCTGAGAAGAACCTGTGTATCTGTATGTATAATATACCCTGTCTGAAATATATGATTGGATAGTTATTTGTGCTCTGAGGGACCTCTTCAATTTTTTTTGTTTGTGTGTTGTACAGGTTCTTTCCTCTACTGAATCAGCTGTTTATTTGAAGGGCCCTCCTTGTACTGCAAGAAGAAGTCCAAAATCGATGCGGCAAATGTAAAACAAAAAGACATTCAAGGGATCAATGCAGAGTTTTCATTTTTTCTCTCGTGCCTTGGGTGAAATGCATTCAAGCACGAGACAGAAAGACAAAAGTTGTTTAAGTGTGAGTGTGTGTGTTGGGGGGAGGGGCTAAATTCGACAGATGTGCCAGAAACACTGGGTGCAGCTAAGAGAGGTGCGTATGTGTGTGTGTATGTATGTGTGTGTATGTGTGCGCGCGCACATGTGCACGTGTGCTTCTTCTATTCAGTGATCAAATATCTGCTTTCATCTGGACCAAACCCACTCCTGAGGACTGAACGCCCGCTCCAGCAGCCACTCTAGGGGACAGTGGTTGCCAGAGGCTCCCCCTCTATGCACAGGTTTCTTCCAGTGAGTTTTGGCAATGTTGTGCGATACAGTATATGTATACAGAACACACAGTGTATGTATGTGTGTGTGTGTGTATACACACACACACGCACACACACACAAAACATACACAGTACATTTCCTTGTTGCTACTGTAAGATATGGTTTGATTGTATCTCCAGACAACAGCAGGGTGAGTGGCAGTGGTAACCAGGGCATGCAGACTGCAAAGTAAAAGCTGGTGAGATGAAGGAAAACCAAGGTTGTATGCATTTTATATATATACATATACATATACATATATATATATATATATATACACACACACACACACACACACACACACACACACACACACACACACACACACACACACACACACACACACACACACACGGTAGGGTGCTAGTTTACAGTTTACTGGTGGATGTGTGTTTGAACCTGTTGAGGTAAGGTGTGTGTCTTGTATATTTGCAGGGTTTGTTTGCTTTCTCAGCTGTTCCTTATGTTCAGCTTCACAACCGAGGTAAGAACCGTTTTGACTTTCCCCAGTATCGTCCTTGATGGAGCTCAAAGCTTTCGAAAATTCAGCCCCCTTTCTTTGCGTCAGGGTACTACTTCATGCTCAATTTAAACACGAGACGTGGGGATATGAGCCAATCCCAGAACGGCTTCGTGCTCCTCCCAAAGTAACGTAATTTACACCAAGCACAAGTCCAACATCAGATGAGGTGCTTTTTCTACAAATGGGTTTTGCAGGAGCCGGAAATATGAAAAGAGACTCTTTTAATTAAAATAAAAATAAGAAAAAAAAAATCACAATAAAATCTTGACATATTTTGGAGGCAGACTAACAGTAACAATGTCACATTAAAATATCTTCTGCATCTTCCTTGCCATGAGGATTACTGCATTCCAGTCTTAAGGAACAGGACAGGCAAAGGATTAGACTCAAACATATGCAAGGACCCCTGGCCCACAACCCCAAGCCTCCTAACTGTGTGCTGAGTGTGTGTGGGGAAGGGGGTGGGGTTTGTTTTTGTTTGTTTGTTTTTGCCATTTTGTGGGGTGGTTTCGTTTTTTAGGACAATGTGCCTACGCGGGGGGGGGGGGCTCTCAAACAGCGAGAGCTCAGTTGCTCTCAAACAGTGAGAGCAGGTCGTCGTTGCTGTTGTTGGGGAGATCGGGCGGGCCCAGGTATGACAGCAGTTCATCCGGATTTGTGAGCTCGGGGAGAAGCTGTAAGAGAGAAGAGGCGGAGACAAAGTGTTAACATGCACAGTCTGGCTGTCCAATCAGAGAGCTGTTACCAACCCCAGTGCTCCTGAATGTAAAACCTCTTCCGTGCATTTGACTGAAACGAGAGTAACAAACCAACACTAAGAACTGGAAAAATGCGGGGATAAATCGGGTGGAAGGGGTGTGGCTTGGATGCGACTCACGTCAAGGGCGGGCTCAGCCACGTCACCCGGCCCGCCGGGCCCGGCCAGGCCGAAGCTGTCCGTATGCAGCCGGGGGTTCTGGGTGGAGCTACGGGGGTGCATGGGCCCGCCGGCTCCGCCCAGGCTGGAGTTGACGTGCAGTGCCTGGTGGGGAGGCGGAGGCTGCTGCTGCGGCGGTGGAGGTGGCTGCAGGGGGTTGTGGGAGGGGTCCATGCGACTAGAGGGGAGCCCTCGTTGGGGAGTTTGAGTGTGGTGATGGACTAGACACTTCTCATTCAGGGCTCGGAGAGCTTGTGGGAAGAAGCTCCTCCTCATTCTCTCTGTTTTTGCCTTCAGGGTGCGAAAGCATTTCCCAGAGCGTAGCAAAGAGAAGAGTCCATTGTTGGGCTGACTGGGGTCCTTAGCAATCTTCCTGGCTCTTATCCAGCACCGCTTGCTGTAGATAGTCTGCAGGTCAGGATGCTCAGTCTGGGTGATACGTTCAGCTGATCGTATCACTCTCCGTAGGACCTGTCTGTCCTGCTTGGTGCTATTCCCAAACCAGTGACCTTGCAATGACCTTGAACATACGGCAAAGATCATCTTTGATGTCTGCATTTGTAACTGGCAGGTACTCAAACAAAAACTCAGTTCAGATTTCAATACTGTAGCCTGTACACTGGCTTAGATGCAGGGTTTGTTTGTTTGGGTCGGTAGACAGTTACTCAAAGTGAGGCTCTTCAGAGCACTGGCTTCAGACAGGCAGTTCAAGTCCTGGAATAAAGCTTTACACTCCTCAGCTAAGTGAAATGTATTTTGGAGGACTTTCTTGATTAGCTTAGTTAAACACACGGCCTTGGCAGAAAAGTTTGGCATGAATACAAATGCAACAATCCCAAAAAAGTACTACACTTGTTTTTAAGTAATTCATCAACATGCCAACATAATAATCTTCCCTCCCCTTCTGAAGTTACAGAAAACCCTAACCAAGAACATGACCAAGGCATGGAATCTGCTTCTTGGCTACATTACATTTACATGTACAGCATTTAGCAGATGCTCTTATCCAGAGCGATGTATAAAGGGTGCTTTGTTTTTGACTCACAGAATGCATCCTATCCAGTAAGTAGATTAGAGTTCAGTAGACATTTGATCTAGATCACTGCTAGAATACAAGAAGCATGCTAGTCTTAATCAGCATTGATAAAAACTATGAAAGTTCAGCATCAATGGTCAAATTTTGCATTGACTATAAAATCCTTCTATTAACATATAATACTCTGCATGGGCTCACCCCTGATTATCTCCAAGAACTTATTTCCTACTATGAGCCTCCATGTTTACTAAGAACACAGGGTGTTACTTGTTCCATCAATTAATAAGGTAACAGTAGGGGGAAGAGCCTTTTCTTAGCAAGCCCCCCAACTATTGAACAGCCTTCCAGAAAATGTCCAGGACTCTGACACAGTCTGTCTTTAAGTCTAGGCTAAAAACATACTTATTTAGTTTACCATTTGTTAATTGATATCCCCCCTTAGATAAAGGATACAGATCCAAACTTGAGTGAAAACTTGAGTTAATTACTGGAGTTGCTGCCACGCTACTGAAATGTTTATATTTTATGTCCCATATAGAACTGTCTCACTTTACTTTTACAGAGCTAATGGCTCTCCCCCATCCAGCTTGGTACTAAGTAAGGACTGACAAGGCTCTCCTGCTACCTGCCCCAGACCAACCACATCCTCCTACTTATCCAGATGCAGATGGAGAATTCATCAACTGGATGGAGGCCCTTATCAGCACCCCTGGTCCCCAAACCGTCATGGTGACTGGTGTTGGCCAGAAGAGGATGGGCTCTTCCCAAGGTTTCTTCCTCATGCTCTTAGGGAGTAATTCTTTGCCACCGTCACCCTTGGCTTGCTCACTGGGGGCTTGGACTCGGACACCTGTAAAGCTGCTTTGAGACAACATCTGTTGTAAAAGGCGCTATATAAATAAAACTTGATTTGATTTTATTCTTATGGATGATCAGATCATTGATGAGTGATGCATCCTAGGAGATGTAAGATTTCCTAAATTCTCAAGAGGACGAAGCTGGCTGTAGTTTATTCCTCTGGCATGTTTATGACGATTAACAGTCCGTTTGTGAGTCCTCCAGATGACAGGAATGGGAAAATCAGTAGCACAGTGTGCAATCAGGGAGCGTGGGGACCGGTGGATGTATCTGTGTCAGCGTGTAATACCGACAGAACGACAGACTTTAAATATTGAAGAGACAAGACGGACGCGAGCATTTAAACTTTTCAGTTCAGCGATTGAATAAGTGGTCATAGCAGGAAGCAGACAAATCCACATAGACCAGCAGCCGATCCATAAACAGAGAAGGCAGATCATTTTAAACATTACTCGAGTCCAGAAAAACCATGACATAGGTCAAGCTCCAAACCACTCATCACCTTAGCCATCCCAAAAGTCTCATAGCCCAAACAGTTAGTGCAGGAGAATGTAACCAAGCTATCTAGCACAACAATTTATGGATAACAACTTAGCAAGAAGTGGAAACTTACTCACCATGACTGAAACTGATGGGATATGGGAGAGAGGGAGAGGGCTCAGGGGTGGCTAGAAATGAGGCTCTACTCATTTAACTCTGCATATAAGTATCTTTTGAGAAGATGCATAAAAAATCCAAATATTCAAGATAGCGAAGATCACAGAGAAACAAGTAGGTAAATCAATAAAGCAATAAGGCTGGTGAGAAGAGGCAGCAACAAACGTGCTCTATGTAATCTCAACTGAAACCGGAACTGGTAAAAGTGCTCAATCCCTAAAATGACTAACATGGCAGATACAGCTCTGACTAAATAATAATAATAATAATTTCAATGTATCACTTTTTCTCAAAAATCTGTAGGTCAAACTCTGGTCTGTGAAAAATCATTTTCATCTTCCCCTATTGCTGTGGATACCTTTGTTCTCACACAGATAAGCTTTATAAAATTATAATGGCCACTTTGGCACTGCCCCACCACAAATGATCAACAATTATTCAGTACAGTATGTGAGATTCCAGCTGTGAGATTCTGTGGCTGTTTTCTATAGTAGGGGAATGCCAATATGTTGTTACTTTTGATTGGTCAGTGATGGCAAACCATGTTCTTGGTCAGCATAAGACTGAAGGCCAGGACGAAGAGGGTTTTCAGAGAGTGGAGCTTGAAGAGAGGGTTTTGGGAGAGTAGATCTTCTAGGTTAAGGAGTCATTCTCTTCTCTCTCAGCTACAGGAAGCCAGTGAAGGGAATTCTGCAGTGGAGTGACTTTGGAAGGTTATAGACTATTCGTTCTAGGTCAGTTGTAAAAGCCTGATGGACCATAGAGGAAGACTAGCAAGTAGCAAGTTACAGTAGTCAATCTATGACGAGACTCCACAAGCACCTGGGTGGATTAGTTGGGTTCCATTAGCATAGCAGTGATGGTAGAAGCCATGAGAAGATATTATATCACCAAGAGAGTGAGTATACAAAGAGAAGAGGAGAAGGGCCAAGCACAGAACCCTGGGGGATGCCACTGGAGAGTCTACATGGATTGGATGTGGATCCTTTCCATGACACCTGATAGAACCGGCCTTCCAGGTAGGACTGGAACCATTTCCACACAGAGCCAGTCACACCAAGGCTAGAGAGAATGGAGAGGATGATGTGATTTACTGTGTCAAAAGCAGCTTAAAGGTACATGAGAATCATGACGGATGACAGTTTGGCAGCGTGAAGCTTCTCTGGCACTTTATAAGAGCAGTCTCGGTTGAATGTCGGGCTCTGAGCACCGGTTAAAAGAGTGGGAACAGAGGAAAAGGTCAAATGGATTGCTGCTTTCTTCTCAAAGAACATGAGGAAATGTTGGAAAGGAACTCTGAATGTTTCAGCGTACCAAGACATTTTGGATAACTCCATGCTCCCAACTTTGTGGGAACAGTTTGGACCCCCTTCATCTTCCAACATGACTGTGCACCAGTGCACAAAGAAAGGTCCATAAAGACATGGATGGCAAAGTCTGGTGTGGATGAACTTGACTGGCCTGCACAGACCTCAACCCAATAGAACACATTTGGGATGAATTAGACTGGAGACTGAGAGCCATTGTAGCCAGACTGATTGGGATCATGGAGCAGGTTCTGGGTGAGGAAAATAGATAACTGAATGTCGGGCTCTGAGCACCGGTTAAAAGAGTGGGAACAGAGGAAAAGGTCAAATGGATTGCTGCTTTCTTCTCAAAGAACATGAGGAAATGTTGGAGAATGAGTGATGAGGGAGGAGGGGGAGGAGGAGGGAGGACGAGGGAGGAGGGGGAGGGTTAAGGAGAGAAAAAAAACATGGTGAAGAGCTGATAACTCGACTTAACTGAAATTGTCTCGTGTTCATTTGAAGTATATATAAATAAAGCTATAACCCATGCCCTCAGATGAATAAATGTTTCTCCTTTTGTTTCTTCTGTTTATTTATTTATTTATTTATTTTTTGTATAATCTTAGTTAGCATTTCATTGTGCTTACAGTATATCAGAATTTGCAAAGTTTTAGTGTTGGGGTATGCAGACATCCTGTTTCTGTAATGTGTAAACTTTACCATTTTTTTTTTTTACCATTGTCAAAAACATGCTTACGTACCACAGTCCTCCAAATTGTTTCTCAAGTTGACATTTCAAAAAAAAAAATTTCATTTTGAATCGCGCCTCTGTTTTGGCGTCAAATCAGAGCTCTGGGTCTTTTAGCTTTTGTTACGATTTCTGTTCAACAATAGACTCTAATCACCAGTTTCACTGACCTCCGATATGCCTCACTGGAGAGTAAATTAAGTTAACTTTCATCAGCTCTGAGCTTGAGGTCAGTAATGAGAAAATGCACATAAAGCAGAGCCTAAAATTCATATATTCACCCATCAAGTCCAGTATTATTTTGTCTGAAATATCATATATGGTGGCCAGGCTTGTAAAAGCCAAAGTTTGAGAACGAATGCACTGGCGACTACAAGCAACCAAGCAACAGAAAGCCAATTTGCATTGGTCAGGAAATGCCATCCAAAAGCTTTAATATCAAAAGGGTAGTCCAAAGTAGCATTGATATCACAGGCGATAGTCAAGTTCCAAAACAGAATACAAAAGCTCAGGCAAGACACCTAAACCGATGAATACAAAAGCAAAAGTCAAAAACAAAATAAAATAAGGCTTAGTAATGCTAGGCAAGTGCTCAATGAGACCTCACACACTCTTCCTAGGTCAAAACTAGGCACAGATAACATCAATAAACAGGAGAGGAGGATTTTGAGGATTGTAGTCCATACACTTTACAACACTCAATTTCACATAAACCCTTAGTGTGCCTGTTGTTCTTGCACCAGTACCACAGCCACAATAATGGCACTAGTATGTCAGTGCTGTTGATTAGTTAACTAATCACAACATATATGGTCAGAGGTGATCCTATGGACAGAAACTAAGCAGTGATGAACAGGAATGGGGCTGACAAACATGCAGGATGCTGTCAACTCCATGCACATATAAAATACACTATATTATCAAAAGTATTCGCTCACCCATCCAAATGATCAGAATCAGGTGTTCCAATAATTTCCATGGCCACAGGTATATAAAATTAAGCACCAAGGCATGCAGACTGTTTTTACAAACATTTTGTGAAAGAATGGGTCTCTCTCAGGAGCTCAGTGAATTCCAGAGTGGAACTGTGATAGGATGCCACCTGTGCAACAAATCCAGTTGTGAAATTTCCTCAGTCCTAAATATTTCACAGTCAACTGTCAGCTGTATTATAAAATGGAAGTGTTTGGGAACAACAGCAACTCAGCCATGAAGTGGTAGGTCACGTAAACTGACAGAGCGGGGTCAGCGGATGCTGAAGCGCATAGTGCAAAGAGGTTGTCAACTTTCTGCAGAGTCAATCACTACAGACATCCAAACTTCATGTGGCCTTCAGATTAGCTCAAGAACAGTACGCAGAGAGATTCATGAAATGGGTTTCCATGGTTGAGCAGCTGCATCCAAGCCATACATCACCAAGTGCAATGCAAAGCGTCGGATGCAGTGGTGTAACGCACACTGCCACTGGACTCTAGAGCAGTGGAGGCGTGTTCTCTGGAGTGACGAATTGCACTTCTCTGATGGACGAGTCTGGGTTTGGTGGTTGCCAGGAGAACGGTACTTGTCTGACTGCATTGTGCCAAGTGTAAAGTTTGGTGGAGGGAGGATTATGGTGTGGGGTTGTTTTTTAGGAGCTGGGCTTGGCCCCTTAGTTCCAGTGAAAGGAACTCTGAATGTTTCAGCATACCAAGACATTTTGGACAATTCCATGCTCCCAACTTTGTGGGAACAGTTTGGAGCCCCTTCATCTTCCAACATGACTGTGCACCAGTGCACAAAGAAAGGTCCATAAAGACATGGATGGCAAAGTCTGGTGTGGATGAACTTGACTGGCCTGCACAGACCTCAACCCAATAGAACACATTTGGGATGAATTAGAGTGGAGACTGAGAGCCAGGTTTTCTCATCCAACATCAGTATGTGACCTCATACTGGATTAGGAATGGGATGTCACTTAAGCTAATATGTGAGTCAAGGAAGGTGAGCGAATACTTTTGGCAATATAGTGTATACCATTACAACTGATAGATCTAATAAAATGGTTAGTGAGTGCAAGTATGGGGTAACAGACTGGGGTCATGTAGTTTAGGGTGGATTGGAGTTAGGGTTACTTCTATGATTCATTGTCATGGAGATCAGAAGGAAAGATGGGAATATACAGGAAGTTAGTTGGGAGGAGGAGCTCTAGGCAGGTTCCCAAACTTTCCAAATATACATCAGGACATAGAAAGCCATTTTCAAACCAGAAAACACTTTGAACACACTTACCTTCAAATAGTTAGCATTAATATAGGTGCTGAGAAAGTCATCCTCCTCTGTTGCTTGAAGGCAAACTCTGCTGTGTGTGTCTGAAACAAACATGAAAGTGGATACCAATACAGTCTTTTTCCAGAAAATATCAGATTATATGTTTATGCATATGCCTTTTCACATGAGGAATTCAAGGATGAAGTACAGCTCTATGATAAAGAAATATATTTGTAATGTACAGAAACTACATTTTAATGTAATCATATATAAATCAATGCTTAAATTTGTTC
>JAOYMR010000014.1:14680090-14690779 GCA_025802075.1 Tenebrosternarchus preto
CCGGCTTTCCTCTGGACACCAGTCATTATCATACTAAACCTTCCGCCGCGGGAACACGCATTTGAGGTTTTTTTTTTTTTTTTTTTTTTTTTTTATTCTGCTTTTTCGGAGGAGGCCTCGAGGTGAGTCCAGGACAGGAACTGCAAGCGTGACTCCCGGGATTGAAGCCTCCTGGTTGGGATCAGTTCCTCGGTCCCACGTTGGGGGAACGAGGGTCGTCCAGGGTCGACAGACCGAAGGGGACGGTGGGGTGCTTGGGCTTGGGCAAGGCCGGCGTCTTCCTGAGGAAGGGGTGGTGGGCGGGCTGTCTTCCCAGGCCGCGGGTGTGGGCTGTGAAGGCCGTGGGAGGAGGTGGTCTGACGTCAGAGGGACAGGATGATGTCACTGCCCCGGCTTCTGAGTGGCATGTTTTGCAAGTGCGTGCACACACACACACACATACACACACACAGTAAAGCAGTCTCCATCCTACACACACACACACACACTCCTTGATGTAGTACTCGGTACATTTGCAAGCTCTTAACAAACACAATGCACTCAAAGCTGCCAGATTAGGCGGAGGAACTCAGCCTGGAACCTCTACAGTTATGGACAGACAGCTGAGGAAGTCCACCGGATGTCAGGTCTCAGATCAGTACGCGACTGGTCCCTCCACAACCTGTTAAAGGAGCAGCTACTTCAGTTCTTCTGCCTTCGCTTCCCTCCTACTTACACACCGTGGGCACTTGACTAGCCCACCAGAGCGTTGGACGCATGTCATTCCGTGGAGGAGAAGTGCCTTGGAGATGTACAGCCCTGTAGTGTTTAGCCCTGTAGTGTTTAGCTAATTGGACAGCGCCCTGATCCAGTTAATCAAAGCCCAGTTAATCCAGTTAATCAGTACCATTTGAATATTAGAGGCAGGTCTGTTAGAACTTCAATCTGCAAGGCGGTAGTTCTCCAGAATTGGAGTTGAACGCACCTGCAGTAAAGTGAGTCCATTTTATGAATGTTATGCGCTTTGACATGTACCAAAACACATTGGTGAACCAGTTCTGGCACGGATAATGATGGCGATGCATTACTTTGAATTATTTACGGTTGCTGGATCGTAGGAACGCCATTATTCCTCAAAGGATGCACGACACACTGACCTGCAATGTGTGACATTCATCAAGTTGCTCAGGTCAGACAAAAACCATGAGCCCATGTGTATACAGTCTGCTGTAATCCTTGTTATAAAGGACTATAACAAGGCTTTACCTTGTTATAAAGGACCTCTACTGATACTCCATAGACATTCTTGCCTTTTCAGTGTCTCCGTGTGCGTTAAGGAGATGCTAATATGTTTGAATCCTACTTGTGCGCAGTTTAACTCCAGCCTCTTATAGAAAGTTCTAGTTCATGACCTTTCTAGTTTAGATCCTTAGATTCAGAACGTTGTTTTAAAACATGGTGCTTGACATGCATTTTAAATCTTAAAGCTCAACATTTCACTTTTAATAGGAATGTCATTCTGAAAGATCACAAGGAGCTAAACGAGACAGCAAGAGAAATAGCATTTTATAGCAGCAAAAGACATTTTGATTGAGGATCACATTACCTCCCTGAATAACTGATCCAACTAACTAGTGGTTCCAAGAACTCAGTGTTCCTGGTCGCCGGCCACTCCGCCTTCGTGTAGTGAGCACGTGGCTGGACAGAGGGGTTTAGAGACATGGTACTAATAAGGGATCCGTCAAGGCAACGGTGTCCCTTTCATTGGGTACAGGGAAGCCATTAACCTGGGCGACCTCATATGGCTGGTCCCTGCTTCGCACACTAACCAGGCAGTCGCTCTGGCTCCGCCCAGCTACAGGGGAGCCAAGGTGGAGGCCATTAATGGGGGCTCCACCGGCCAGCCAGCTGAGCTCCTTGCACCAGCAAATGGAAGATCTACACTCCCCCGAAGGCGTGGCTTCACGTGGGGGTGGTGCCACGGGGCTCCAGATGGGAGCAGAAGGAAGGAAACAAAATGGTGTAGCTTTATTTATTTATTTATTTGTTTCAAGGCTTGTTTTGTTTGTTTGTTTCAAGGCTTGGCCTTTTACCAGGATTTCATGTGAAGTAGTTCAGAGATTTGAATTTAATTTCCAATCCAAATCAAAGTTGTGGAATAGTACCAAGCAAATGCTTCCCCAAAGCTCACCACTGTGTTGCTCTCTGTAGATTGCTTGACTGCCAGTCAATGGCTTAAAAGTCCCAATCAATGAGCATCACTGATCAGTATCGCCGATGAACATCACTGATCAGTATCGTCGATGAACAGTGCCATATGAAATAAAAGACTTAACTGAGATGCTACAATCATCATGTGTTGCCCATCTTGTTTAACCAATGGCTTCAATTAACGGTGCCAAGCCAATTAGAATCAAACAAATCAGATGATGGTAGCCCATCATGGCCCACAAGCTCAGGCTTCAGGCTTGGAGACGTGAGCTCAGCGGTCAGGTACGATCCCAGGGCAAGCAAATTGGGACGCTTTCGCACATGGATGGTCACCATGGTGATTTGCCCCACCCCTTCAGTCCTTATAAAGATGAAGTGTCCCTGTACGTCCCCGCAGAAGAGGGACGGCATACGGAGTGTGAGAGTGATGGCACGGGCCGTTTTCTCTGGTGGCCAGATCAGAAAGAAACGCTCCGGTTTAGGGAGAGAGCACATGGTAGAGGAGAGAGGGAGAAGTTCAATGTCCGAGCCAGGCACCAGCACCGGGGGAGAGGGAAAAAAAAAAATACAGGACATCAGTAGCTCCAACAGTGAGCCGAAGGCAACGTTCCCGTGTTCCCAACCGGAAAAGACAAGACGACGATGCAACTGTGCCCCCTCACCAGGTTCCGGTTACACCGCACGTCAAACTAAATACCAGTTTAGGGCGATTGATTTCGAAACCACATCCTCGACACTGGGCCACGTCCATCGTTTCCCAGCAACTCCTCAGCTGCTGTTACTGGTCATTGGTCGCCAGCGTCGAGCGAGGGCACCGCAGCACGGCGCGTCAGGAGTTGCCAGACAACCCGACAAATCAGAAGAGCGGAAAAGGAAAGCCGCGAGAAGGACGTCGCCGGGCAGACAAATCTCACGCGAGATCAGAAGTCCTCAGAGCGTGGACAAGCATGTACACCCACGTGCGCCGAAGGAGGAATTTAAGGGGTGGAGGCAACACACCAGGCGTGGCGTGGCCACCCAGCCTCATGACTAGGCCTTCCACCAACCTGGTAGCGCAGTCCACCAATTTTTTTTTTTTTTAAACAACAATCCAAATCGCCTAATTCACCTTATCTGCTGCAGCTGTCACCACAGCCAACTAAAAATAAAGGGAGGAGCGTGAGGAAGGACGATTTTGGCATGTCTCGCGTCTCATGGGACACAATGTCACCCACTTCAGTGGCAGAGAACTTGAATGGCAGACATTCCAGCAGATCCGGAGCTTGAACCAGTAAATCCTCTCCTCTGTATTTCATTTCAGATGGTACGTGGCAATTTAAAAACCAATTACGTTAATAAGAATACCAAATCATCGGACAAAAGACACCAGGCTGACAACCGGTGGAGCTACAACCCACGGTTTGGCATATTTTGGAAATGTATCACTGTGCCTAGTTAGAGCAGAATAAAAGAGAACCCATTAGCTAATAGTTGTCCATTTGAACACCATCTTTACTCACGTTCCCAAGATTCTTAGCAGCTGTTGGAAAGGCACTTTGAGCTGACCTCGGTGACCCTCGTGCATCGACATCCCTGCTCCACATCCTTCAGAAGAACCAACAGTCCTCAGGCCACAGTGCCTACGGGAGCAATCTGGGCGAGCAGAACCAAAAAGCCTCGCGTCCTAGAGAGATCAAAGCTGCTCCTCTGTGGCCAAACGCGGCGGGGGAAGGGGGGGGGGGCACCAGCTCACAGAGCAAACGCCAGCTGTTCTGAAAGGGAGCGTTACCTGCTCCCACGGGGTCCGGCCAGCCCACCCCTCCCCCACAACTCCAAACCAAGGCCTGGATCCATTACATCCTTGCACCAAAAAGATCTTTTCCCAGACACGCCGTCAACATTAGAATTGGTTAGTCCGCCCCTTAAATTCCCCTTAGAAAGCCCGGACGGGGTAAAGTTTTTTCCACAGTGCTTCGGACGCTGGGCGTAAAGACTGGGAGTGGCCAGCCTCGTCCGAGTTTCCTGCGTTACTGTGGCCGTGAGACTCCACGCCACAGCTAAGCCAAGTCCGCTGAGCAGCACCAAGAACGAGAGGCAACCTGCGGGCCGCTTTCAGCAGAGCGAGAGGCTGAGTGGAACTAGACCTAAACTGGGCTGAACAATTCTGGGGGAAAAAGTCACACGGTGATGTTTTTCTTTTCTTAGTAGCACTCTAAGCAATTCAAATTATGCATCTGAACTAGGGCTGCATGATACAGACCAAAATATTAATTTAAACTCCAATTCATTTGTATAGCGTTTTCAGAACAGCAAAGCAGCTTTGTAGAATCAATGTACAATGTAGATATGAATGTTAATCCCTCTCTCAACCTAAAAATACTATACTGTAATAAAAATATAGCTACATATCGCAATTACTATGCTTTAAAATATCTTCAGCCATGTCGCATCAAGGCTTCACCAGCATGAGGTGGTATTATTTTCCAACAATATTATTTGCATGCTGGATCAGGTAAACACTGATTCATTAAAACAATTACAGCGCCGTCTGGCAATGCAGGAGAAGTGGCAGGGGTGCGAAAGGTTTGCTTGGGGCTTGGAGTTTAACCAGGATGAGGACACCTGCACCCCGAGTCTGATCTGGCAGAGGGATGGTGGTGGTGGTGGTGGGGGGGGGGTTGTTCCACACACAGTTCGACCATCTATTCTTCTGTTCTTCCATCTGTCTGATAATGTACTGATTGCAAGGAGGGAGGGGGACAGGAAACCAGCTGGCCAGATTACACAGGCAGGCCAGATTACACAGGCAGGCCAGATTACACAGGCAGGGCTATTTGATGACCTCCAGGTTGTTTTACCTACCCGATCACTACTTATGCTGCTGCTGTGTGAGTAACTCCTGGTTTATGAACTGTTTCTCTGCTTCCATGAATTGCAATGTTTACACACACACACACACAAACACGAAGACACTGATAATCAATATTTTCATGTATGGACTCGCTGACGGCAGCGTTTTGTCCATTTGCCATGCAACATGCAAGACAACAGGACAATTTGCCCAGACTTAAAACGAGCACTTTCAAGATCACTCTTTGTTCTTTCTTGAAAAGAAAAAGCCAAGTTTCACACACAACCACCTTTCAAATCTGGGAACCTCCGAGGAGAGCTGGCTGATGTCACTGGTTCTGGAGGCTGCGTGTAGGTTGCACCAGGTACACTGTGATGTAACAAGCAGGTCGGTGGTGTTGCTCAACCTTCACTAATGTTGTCGAACATGTTGCTGTTGTCTACAGCACAGTACACATTGCACCACCTTAAGACTCCTGTAATGGTGGGCTGGGAACTCGTTTTGAAATGGACCCATTTAAGAATTTAAGGCTTTGTTCACAAGTGGAAACATGCTCCATTCATTTGCATTGTATGCTTGTGGAGAATCCGCTGTTGTGTTAAAACCTCTCTGGACCCAATCACTGGAACAAGTTTCTGTCTGGGAATGGTGAAGGCACAAAAAATAAAAATAAAAGAAGGGATGATGATACAGATGGGAATTAAACAGCTGTCACGTCCCGATAAGATATACAGGTGTTATTGATTATACCGATTTGCACTTCCGAGGTCTTTATGTTGAACTGTGTACGTTCTGTGGGGTCTGGCCTCTTGCCTTCCCATTAAAGTCCGAAAGCCCATCCCTCTGCCCGAACATGGGCTGGGAGTGGAGCGGGAGGCCCACCAGCATGGGATCAAACAGGGTGACGCTACCCACAGACTCCGGCAAAGGCCAGGACGTGGCACTAGGGGTCAGAATTCCCGCCTCGCTTCCGGAGCGGAACGCCTCGGAGTGCCGACGTGGGTTATTAACAGTTAATGTTGGCATTAGGTGCTGAGGACTATGAAAATTTAAATCTCCAGTGGGGAGCCACTGGCAACCTACAATACTAACAAGAAAAAAAAACATCACAAAAAAATTTAACATTTATAAATATTTGTAAATTGAGTAGGTGGCTGTTTCACTGTTCTGAAAATACCTCACTGGCTTAAATTCATATAGACCGTTTTCAAACATAAATTGCACAACTGTCTGACAAAGCATTGGTATGCAAAAGAGAAAGCAGCCAAAATATTCATTTTCTTCCTTTTAAACAACGGTTAAATCGTTAAAAGATGGTGACTGGTGGAGAGACCACCACACCAAGCCACCTGGCACACATGATGCTTACTGAGGTGCCATCACCTACCACAAACTTGTCTAAGGCCAAAACCCTGCCATGGGGGGGGGTCTCTACTCTCAATTTAGGGTGTATAAATAATCAAAATGTAAATAGATCTCAGTTACCAAGTTGAACTTAAAAAAAAAAAAAAAACCTACATAAAATACCAGCACAAGCTGAAATAAAAAAGACCAAAAAGAGAACTCAGACCTCAAAACAAATCCCCTTAGAAATTTCTAGTGAACTACACTGAAATTCCAATAAAAAATACTTTGATATTACATCCTCCCCATGCCAAGGTCATAGCATTTATTGAAAAGGTGAAATATATGCCAGTTAAGGAAGAGCATGAATGTGCTGGCTTTTGAGGCGTGACCCTAGGAATGAAGACGCGTTTTCTAACTCATCTACTGTCTCTGTGTGCGATTCTCCAAATTAAATTACTTCTACATGCTTTTGTTTCTTCTCCGTTGCTCCTGTTGACAAAAAAATAAATAAATAAAATAAATAAATAAATAAAAATTGCTGTCTTCAACACTGCAGCACTGGGCCAAGGTCAGCCAGCATGTTTGCGCAAACCAAGGTTAAAAAAACTAAAGCGACAGATTTCCGGGTGCGCTGGCTCTATTTAAAACCTGGCTCCTTCTCACCACCAAACGTCATGCTAATTGATGCAGCTTATTAACGCGGAGCCACTGTTTGCATTGGCGGCGATGGACGCTGGCAACTCAATTAAGACACGATTAAGAGGTGCTTAAGACCCCGCCCCCTCCCGTGAGCACGTTTCCAAAGCGGCGACGGAAGAGGTTAGAATGAGTGGTCTTTTTTTCCCCTCTCTCCTGGGCTAGGGGTCAGCACGCGCGAAGCTAGTTTATTAGTCAGTCACGTCCATCTCGAAGAATGGGACAGAAACAAGCGGTGTGCTCAGATTAACGCAACATTAAGGCCAAAAAGCAAACTGGGTACCGGGGGGGGGGGGGGGTTGGACCAGCACCTGCCTTCACGACCCACACGAGGCCCCGCGGGAAGGGAACAGGTCATTTTCAGGACAAGGGGCTCAACTTGACGGCAGAGGCAAGCAACTTATCAATAATTTACTAAACCTTTTAAAGTGCTTTTAATAAACATTAAGTCTTCAAAAAGACACCCATTTAATATAAGAATTATATCATATGTTACTTTTTTTTTTTGCTGGATAACTTTTTGCCATTCCAAGCACTGTGTTTATTTTAAGTTGCATAAAGAAGACCTAATCACACCAAAAGTCTCCAAATACACTGATCAATGCAGAATTATAAACATTTTTAAAATGTGTCCAAGATCTCATTACAAAAAGAACATTTCAGCCACAAAAAACATACAGATGAGACATGTTTAGGATGCATCTTGGGAGTTGAATGGGCCATTTCGTATGGATTTTCCATCGTGTTACTGCACATAGAAAACATCGGTTCTTGTTTTTGTGTGACCGGTTGTTAAAGTTGGCGTTTACTGGCAGTAATGGATAACGCCGAACAAATGATGATCAACATATTCCAAGTCCTACTATTTCATAAGTTTATGGCACCAAGAATAACAGCAGAGGTTTTATTTCCCCTTGTATTGACTTATTTTGCTTGGGGAGACTGTGTCCCAAATAAGGCTCTTATCAGGACCACGAAACAGAATTTACAGTCGCGCGAGGAAGTTCTAAAAGCATCAGCGGCCGTCGATGTGAGACGACAAGGTGGCCATCAGTTGAACCCTGGAGGAGGTGTCTGCAGACTACCTGCCCCCTGACCCACAAACATGGCCTCCATGGTGCAGAGGTGAGCAGCCTGTTGGCTCTGCGCAACAGGCTCGCCATCTGCCCCGCGTTACTTTCTGTGCCTTTATTTCAGCCCGGGCCACACGGGCCAAAAGTGAGCCATCGGCCTTAGCAAAAAAACAAACAAATAAACCGTTGCCGAATGCTGCACGGTGGTTTGGGTATACAGCGCAGGCAACATCGCGTCGGCCTGCGCGAGAACAGCGAGTCCGGCGGCTGCCTGTCTGGACGCTGTGGAACATCACGCTCCCCTTGAACGCAACCCCTGGCATTTAGCACGCTGTGTGTGTGTGTGTGTGTGTGGCAACCGGCTGGAGCGTCTTCCTAACGATGGTAATGCAAAAGTATTGCTATGCATGGAACCTCTGTTCACCCAGTGTCCACACCTACCTGGGATGACACAGCTCCAGTCACATACAAGACACTTGATTTTTTAGATTATATATTACTATATTAAACTAAATGGGGGTATGAACTTGTATCAAAATGTAAAACAAGGCTCCTTGACCCCTAGACATAAACCACTGCTATTTAATAGTTAAATGACCCACTCTCAAGGGGCTATCAATTCTGCATGAACCAGGAATGCAATATGCACAGACATTATTGCACAAAACAGTTTCATGATGTTGGAAACTATGCGGAGGCACAAACTTAACCATGTGTTTTTTATGCTTATTGTTATGTACATTTTTATAGATCTGAAATTTTTACAGATGTTAAAAAAAATGGGATGTTACATCATAAAAAATTTAGTTAGTTAAATTACAAAACCACCAGTACCATTTCAAATTGTGATCTCAGTGACCACATTACCACAGAGCAAACACCGAAGAATCACTGACAAAATTAAAACACTGGCATATGAACAACTACGGCCCATATGTTGTTGTAAAACTAATTCAGGACTGTTAATCGTTTTACTAAATTAATTACGGATATTCTGAATAATCTTAATATCTAGTCGCACTGACAATTAAGCACTAGCAAATATTAGTTAAGGATTCATAAATTGGTCCACCTTTATGAAATGAGTCCTTGATTCAAATATGCTGTTCCACCACAGACGGCGAGAAGATTTTTTTAGTCACCGCGGACGTAAAATATTCTGACAGACTAGCCATCAAATTAATTTCTGAAATATAGTACAAGTCTTATCAACTGTGCTTAAGAAAGTTGTTAACCAGAAGTCCAAAAATGGGAGGAAAAATTCATTGGACCGTAAAAATCACCTAAATCGACAGCTAATGTATCCTAAGTTGGAAAGCTATGTGGGTTAGCTGGCTGGCTAGTTAGCTAGCTAACTTGATTGAACATACCTATCCTAGTAGCAGGGATAGCGGAGGCTACACGAGATTTAGCATCGCTTGGCTAACTGTCTACCAGCATACACGGAAAGCAAACATTTAAAGAGCCCAAAACGCACGAAGACATACGCTTAAAATGACAGCAAACGATGCTCGCGGTTTAATACTGATTTAATTGTTTAAAAAGGTAGAAGTAGGCATGTTGTGGGAAGCCAGCTAGCTAGCTATCTAGCTAGCTAGCTACCTTCCTTCTTGACTCTTACCTTAAGACTCCAACTGCCCGAGGTTGGTTCGCTTGATTCGTATTCTGCGGTAGGAATCCTCTTAATCGAAAAGGCTGAAACCTATGCGACCGTGGTTTCACGTATCTATATGTATCAAATTACGTCGCGAGAACCGGTATAATCTGTAGTTAAAACTTATAAGACGAGTAGTTATCGTTTCCTAATGGTATAATCCATCTACAATGGTAAAATGAGGCTAGCTAGCTAGCTAAGTGTTCCAGCTACAACCAAAGCTTTCTTGCTCGGGGAGCATACGTCTTCCTAGTGGTACAGATCCAAGAGTTACGCTCAAAAGACGCCTACTACCAGCTCGCAACATAACAAGAGGAACTCTACAAAGGCGAGAGGAGACTAAGCTCTTGATCGATGTGTAGTCTGTAACGTTACCCTCGGCCGTATTTTCCTAGGCTCAACTGCATTCCTCCCTCTATTGCACAATGAGCCGCTATAATTTATTCATGAGATCATGGGGATGGAGGTTCTGTGTCGGAAGAAAGAGAGGCAGTTTTTTGTCACTCACCCCTCATCGCCCTCCCTAGTTGACTTCCCCTCGATGGCTTCAGACCAGATTAGCAGATCGTCAATCGAGCAAGTTGCTGTGGATGACGACTTTGCTGCGCTTCGCTCAATGACACAGCCTACGTCTACTTGAAAAATCCACGCCATTCTGTTTCCTCGCTGCATATACTACTACATGGACCCTATCCAGAGGTAGAGCATTTAGAGCCAAAATGGCCTATCTTTGCCGTACAAAATGCATGTTGTTATTTTATGATGGAATTATCACACCACTACACTTAAATAATGATTTTTTTCAGTTAACATAATACGTTTATTTAAACAAATCACTCTCTTTCACACATATGTATGTAGATTGTAAAACTGCAGGTAGTACACAGGTTCTCCATATA
>JAOYMR010000014.1:14713242-14729276 GCA_025802075.1 Tenebrosternarchus preto
GTGTGTGTGTGTGTGTGTGTGTGTGTGTGTGTGTGTGTATATATATATATATATATATATATATATATATATATAAAACAAACCTGCCCATTTCAGGCTACTGACAAGATTTTGTTTTGATCCTTAGAAGAAAACAGCGTGCTGATAACGTGACAATGTGTGTTATCAGTTGCCTTTAAACTCTTGTCTATCTCACACAGATGACTCTGTCAGCACACACAGGTTTTTCATTATCTTTCAGGAGCCCACTGTTTAGTAACAAGACTGCAGGGTTACATAAGCTGGGCCATTTATTTAGAAAACCAGCTACAGTCGCAGAACCTGGGAACAACAAACACACTCAGACAGGCAAGCCTTGGTTTAGTCGACACGCGTTACGTGCTGTTGTAGTCTAGGGAAACTCTACCCCCAACCAATTTACCTACTCCAGTTCATCCTGAGCCAATGAGCACACGGCCATACCTTAGCAGGGTTGCGGTGCCCGTTACTAGGGTTACTGTTACCGGAGCTTTTGAAACTACAGCACGTGCAGAGCTCAGGTGCAAGCTCATATATGGAACGATATAACTCCTACACTCAAAACGGTCACACTGGCTGCCCGTACAGTACCGAATTTGATGTAAGGTTCTTTTATTTAAAGTTTTTTTTTTTTTGTGGTCAGGCACCATCCTGCCTCACTGATTTGTTACACTTTTATTCAGCTGCTCGATCACTTCGGTCTTCAGATGTGAACTGACTCCATGGGTGGCTGGGTTCATTCAGTGTTTGGCCCTAAACTCTGGAAGGCCTTTCCTGATCAGCATGTACTTCGCTCTCAACCTCGAAAAAAAAAAAAACATCTAAAAACTCATCATCTTCAGCTCACCTTTTAGATGTTTTGCTACTTCTTATTTTAACCTTTTTTTTCGATTAAAATTTTAACTTATTTCAATCTTTTTTATTGTACACTGTTTTTACTTTTCTTTTAATATGACATTTTATTATTTTAGAGTCTTGTTGTTGTTAGCTATTGTGTTATGACTGTTTTTATTATTGCCCTTACTATCTCATTTCTGTCCTACAAACTTGGGAATCTTGAAATCTCCAGCAACAAAAGACTACACAACCTTCCAAAGTACATCCGTGGCCTTTGTTAAACGAGATAACGGTGACACAAGCCCCGTGTGATCTGTGAACTGGTCTATATTCTTGACCTTGCACATCCTTTTAAATATTGAGCCTGTGCATATTTTAGCCAGTAATTTTTAATACTTAAACAACATTAGGATGCAATGCTAATTTTACATCCACAGGAAAGAGGTAAACTATGGAACCAGTGTTTCTGTTAAGGGGAAGGAAGAAACTTCTAAAATACAAGCTAGCCATTTTCTCTCAGTGAAGCAAATAATCGTTCTTTTTCGTAAACTGGCTACAAAACAAACAGGATCTCCGAGGTCATCACCGAGCTGAACTTAATTCAAATATCGCTGCAGAGCAGCTCTTGTCAATGCTGCAGTCCACCCCCCCTTTGTGGTGTGGTACAATTTAAATGTTGACACTAGGCAGCTACTGTCCACTGACTGTAGCTCAAACACATGTATGTAAATGTAGAGTTTCCCCATAATGCTTTTCAGAGGGTGCCATTTTGAAAGAACCCTTGAACATATGCACTCAGCATCACCTTCCTCTCGCAACAGTCAGCTTCACAGGCATTCAGAAGTCATTTCAGCTTCACAGGTATTCAGAGATAATTTCAGCTTCACAGGTATTCAGAGATAATTTCAGCTTCACAGGTATTCAGAGATAATTTCAGCTTCACAGGTATTTCAGATGCAGCATTTTGGTCCCATGTGCCAGTATTCCACCTACTAGGGCTGATGTACGTTTAAATGAAATTCAGTGGTTTTCTCCCCAGATGATTTGAATCATTTTATTGACACACAAAGCACATTGTATATTCTAAATGTGCTTTGTCTTCACCATTCAGGCTCTTACATTCAGTTTCATCTGATTCATTTTTTTTGCTGAGCTTTTTTTGTGATTGTAAACTTAGTGCAAAAGCCTGTACTACTGCAGTCCTGTGTAACCATCATCCAGTGTTATTATAATAATATTCACAGAGAGATGATTTGTTAACATACATTCTGAGCTGTATGCACTTTTTGTTCTTGTTAGAAACATAAACTCTATTTTTGATTACCACATGTCAAAGCTGCAGATATTGATCTGACAAGACAAAACAAAAAAATGTTAAGAATTAGAAACTTGCATCAAACATCACACGTCAGTCTTGGTTCAGTAACTGAGATTTTACTACTGGAAGCTCCTAACCGTCATTCTCTGAAACCAGAACTTGAACCAGACAAGTGGGACAGCATGCCAGGACCAGTCACACCAGACGGCCTGCAGTTTTGGTCCACTTCGCAGTGTATTACCTTATGCACACTCTTGGGGTCCTCCAGCCATGAGTTAAACATCTCCTCCACATAGTTGGAGCTCGTGCCACTGAGGAACGGCTCAGCAGCGACGGGCGCCGTGTAGCTCCTGATTGGCTGGTGAGTCCTCGGACACGAAGCGCGCGGGGCGCTCTGGGTCGGCGTTAGCGGCCGGAGCCGCGCAGCGCAAGTCCTCAAGCGGTGCATCCCCGGGCCGTCGGGTGGCAGGACGCCCCTTCGCCTCTCCGAAATGGAAACGGCGACAAAGAGCTCTTTTTCGAAGACCCTCGACCTCTGCTGATTGTTGGTAATTACTGTGCCTTGCTCTCACACAACGGTCTTCCTGGGGCCAGCACTTCCACAAACCGTTGAGCCTTAAAACAGCAAGGCTTACATATTAAATGCTGGAGGAATGGCATAAGGCATATGGAAACAGACTCCACATTAGGACAGGTTTTCTAATAGTGATATCATGTTTCACCCCTGTTGCCCTTTAAACAGCAGTCATACATGTAAGCAAGGTTTTCCACAAATAAAATGAGGTTTCACTCATTTCCCTCTGTACGCAGAGGACATTCATCATGAACAAGGATGGGATCAGTGTGGTTTCTAACCTACATTTCTATACTCTGTAAAACTGGCTCCAAAGCTAAGACATTACCTGAGCGCATCTATGAACGGCTCCTTATAATAAAGGATTCTGATATTGTATCTTGTATATGTATATTCTGTGAATGTATCTGTTTATATTACGCTACACTCTGGGAAAACCTTTCTGAAAACTGAAGCACGTTAGTCATTTCTCCGAATGTGATATATCTCTTACGATAGAGATATATGTTCTCTACAATGTGTTGTGCACAGCAGACGGTCCGTTTAAAGTTTTGACTTGCCTTTCTCATGCTTGGCTCATAATATTTAAATGGAACTGGTCATTATATTAACTACAGCCCTACATACATTAATGTTACACTTTGCCGTCTGTAGTACCCTGGACAACTAGTGAGTCGACGGGTGTAAATAGCTAGTCGTGTCCTAAATTTAGATTATACTAGTTAGCTGTTAGCTAATTCGGACATATTAACTTGGTCAAAACAGCACGTAGGATCGATAGCTAACAACGACAGCTGTTTAGCTAGCTGCCTACGTTGTGAAGTTATTCAACTATCTAATCAGCCTGAACGAAGAACATGAAAACAAAGCAAATATTAAGGGATAGTTAATATATTAACGCGCGTCTAAGCCGCATCAGCAGTTTCAAAGCGAGACAATTTTCTAGACACGTATATGGTTTTGTCCCTGATAGTGTGACAAAAGATTTGTTTTAGCGCTATGGCTAAAAGTCCGAATCAAACAGGGACTTGGTCACTGCCATATCGGCTTACCGTAACATTACTCGCGCTACATAGATCACGTGGACACCTTTTCGGTTACCGAGCGCCGTGCTTTAACCGCCGACGGTCGCATCCGCCAGCGCTGTTATAGTGACTATTACAGTAATCACCGACCAAGGCAAGGAAAACGGACAAAGTGCAGTTTACGAAGCAGCTAGCGCTAACTAGTTATCTAACAGCTAGCTTGAAAATGTAACCAGAAAACCGACCAGCTAGTAAGTCCGGGGCTGCTAAAATGTACTGAAGAAGACTTAGGTGCTTACCCTCAGGTCACAGTGAACGAGACGACGTGTCGTTGGAGTGTAATTGAAAGGAATCTGAAACAAAAAAGAAAATCGCCGTGTGTGTGTGGTAAAGCCGGTCTGCCGCTGTCCACTTATAGCTGCAAGTTTCAGATGCAGAGGTCGGGGTCTTGCGTCATGAAGGTGACGACAGCACTACATTTCCAAACGAAGCCGTGTGTTCCGCGGCACTGAAGCGCCTGTTACGGGTACTAGGATGTAATTAAAGTGCTATAATTTCTCTATACGTGGAAACGTCGGCGTTTATTCGTCGTAAGGGTACGTTGAATGTGTCAACACTGTCCACGTTAATCACGTACGGTTAATTAATCTGACAAGATTTTTAAAGCCATTTCATGCAGTGTGATTTACATTTCTTTTACAATAGTTATATAGGCCTGACTGCAGCATTATGTATAGCAAATTGTAGTACAAATAGATATATGTACATTCCCAAATACGCAGTGTTCTCACAAGTACTGAGAACGGCAATACGACACTATATATTACTACAGCTGGTAAGAAAGGCAACCCTTAGGTTTTGATAGTTATTTACAAACTATAAACCACAACTCACGTCATTTCTTTCTACATAGCAAGTATTAAAATAAACGAGCCATTCAGACACTGTCCGGTGACATTAAGGCAGTCTCGCGAAGTCGCGTTTAAACAAAAGTCGTGAAATAACAGTGTGGAATGACTGTTCACGTGGAATAACAGTGTGGAATGACTGTTCACGTGGTATTTGCGCAAACGGCTCTCAGGCACTGGCAACAGCGCACAGTTTTGCCTTACTGGAAATGTAACTCACATTACAGTTAGTTATTTTTCATTCGCAGCCACAGTCACCTTCATTCATGTACATCCCACCCACCCCATGTCACCATTTCATGTAAATATGCGAATGTAGTACATTTCACGTGGACTAGCTGTATCACAGAACGTCTTTTAGCACCCAAGCAAAACGACTAAACGTATAAAAAACGGCCAATGTTTCTATTATTCATTTTTATTGGTAACATATTAATAACATCTTAACACATCTGCTTAAGTTACAAGGGCAAGGAGAAGAGAGATAGAAACAGAGAGAGAAAGAGAACATTGGAAGAACAGATAAATATAATAATCAGAAGGAACATGGGACTCAAAGTAAACTAAATTTCTAATAATCATATAGGATTCACAATCTCATTTTACGTTTAAGAGATCATATACAAATATCCAAAAATGAGACCCAAAACAATAAATTTAGAAGGCTCGGCATTGTATTAACCAAAAACAATGAACTTTAACCAGGTAAAGTTAAGGTGGCCAGCACTACAAATAGCTATCGGATCGATGTTGTAAGAGCAGCAAGGTGTCACTAGAAGTGAAACACAGCACTGATACACAACCTGTTCATCCACATACGCATGCGCACACGCACGCACACACACGCGCATGCGCACACACGCACACTTCAGATAGACACGGGTTTTCTAAAAACACTCATTATTGTTAATTGGCTACCGATTTTTGGGTTGGAAAAGAACAGAAGACACACCGTCTGTAATTCCAGAAAGCCAAGATAGAAGTTTTCTTAACTGGTCAATTTGAATGGTTTCTTGAGGTATATAAAATACTGGTGAATAAGATGATAGATTCTATTAGTGGTTCTTGCTCCACATAAGGTTTTTGCATCTGGTGGTGGACTTGTAACACCACAGACACTGTCATTGAGCAAATCCATAGTAGGAGGTACTGTTTATTTACAGTCAGCAAAAACACTAACCGTTATATATGAAGAGCCTGACAGACTTAGAAAGATTGTAGAATCTAATGACATTGGCATACATTTCTTTATAACATACCTCATAGCATATTTCATTTATGATCAACCAACACTGCTCAGACAACAAAACCCTGTACAAAAGCATGCCATTCATTCATCATTACATATTTAATTGTGATAGTTGTCGTCATCATCATCATCATCTGGAGACAAAAATAGTTATATGCACTTACAAAGCTCTGAAAAGCGGAGCATAATTCACCAGCATTCAGTAAAAAATAAAGAATGAAAATCACCAAAAGTAATTTTGAAGTTCATGCAAATAATTGCCACCTATAGTATGTTATCACTACATAGCGGTTTTACAAGATATCTATTTTGTTAAGTCATACCTGTCATAGTTTTCAATGATTCCTTGCAATACTAAACACAGAGGAAGTAAAGAACAACACTATATTAGAGTATGCTGTCGTGCGGGTTCTGTAGCTGACCGAAGGGGAGAGGTGGTTCACTGTTCACCATTTACAAAGAGACCCCCCCTCCACTCCCCCCCCCACCCAAGAATGAAGCACTGGGGTCAGTGACAAACCACAAAACTATATTCACATTTCACAGTAAAACAATGAGGAACACAATAAATTAAGAACAAAAACTGTGAACAGCAGTCTTCCTGGAGATATCCTTCTTCCATCTTGAGAATGAGGTGTCCTTCAGTCAGGAGGGGATGAGTGAGCGATTCCCCTTGTAACGCTGTTAAAGATTAAACATGCCAGAAGGCAGGAGGCCATGTGTGCATGCGCACTTCAGAAAGAGCAGCAACCAGATGCTCGCACGCCCGAAACATGCTGTCTTGGTCAAGCCTCTGTCCACTGTATACCAGGGACCTCGGAGACAGCAAGCGCTTTGGCTTCCTACTACAATGATTTGAATTCCATTCTCAACAAGTCCGACAGGAGACGTTTCATTGCCACGTCAATGAGATATCTGCAATATACACTACCGCTTTAAATGGCAAACTGATAAAATATTCTTACTCATCACATAAATAATAACAATCTAAAAAGTTTAACACCCTGCATATAAAGACAAAAACATCATGGTGGTTGTTTCAAGGTGGAGGCTAAATGTGTATGAGTGGATGCAGATTACTAGATTTAAATATAATAGATAAACTCTCTATACCTTAGCTGTACACCTGACAATGTAAATCCACATGGTACTGATCACTGTGCCTTAATTACTCTGTAAAATCCCCACTAACATATTCTCTCTATAGATTATCTCACATAATGTTCAGGCAGGTTACTGCAGTACACGGAACTCACAGCCTTCCTGTTACAGCTCTATTCAACGCTCTACATTCGTTCACACCGTTTAAACCGAGACTAAAGCGCTTTCACAACAGGTTTGCACAGTGGACGCAAGTCCAAGGAGAAAAACGCAAGGATAGCAGTCTGACGCGTGTACAGCTAGCTGCAGTGCCAGCGAGCTTCACGTGGGCAGATATGTCAGCGCCGAGGGCCGAGGTTTTGCGCCCGGACCGGTTCCCCTTCACGAGGGTCCGACTGACAGTGACGACCAGTCACACACTTAAAACCACCCACAGTATTGCCAGAGTAGACTGCATCTTACCCCAGTAAACAGACAAAAGCCCCAGAATAGTAAGAAATAAAAAAAAAATCCATGCTTCTGGGGGGAAAACGTGTGTTCAAATCAGCATATAACTGGCATCAATAATTTGACTATTAAACACACAGTCTCAATAGAACAACAGCAATACTTAAAGTGGCAGTAGTAACCATGATAATAATATGAATTATTATTATTTTAATAAAGAAGAATATCAATAGTATTTCATTAAAACAATCTATTACAGGTAGAAGTGCCTTGGCACACAGGGCGCAAGGCTAATGGAGACAAGAGAATGAGAGGGAGAGAAAGACTGAGGGGGAAAAAAAATAGATTCACAGGCTGGAATTCTGGGCAATCGGTTGCTGAGAGTTTCTGCTCACTCTCCAAGACTGATTCACGCACTCATTGATATGGGTGAATCTTGGCAGAGTAACAATCTGTAGTTACGCAATCAATTTTTGTGTACAGAGGTTGCTGTGCACTGATGACGCTATGTTGACCTGTGTTGGCATGGCGGTGGAGGGTGTGGAAGCAGTGTCGCCCTGGCAGGTGGAGGCCGCCGGAGGGGTGGGGGTAGTGGAGAGGCGCCCAGCGGGGGTGGGGTTGGAGGTGGGGTTGCATGCGGGTGTGGGCTGCAGTGGCCAGAGCTGGAAAGGTTGGGTTGGGGGTGGGGTGGGGGGTGAGGTCTCCAGCGCTGGAACTCTCCCACCATCCTGCTCTACCTCCCTCCCCCTCCTCCTCCTACACCCTCCTCCGCAAAAGAGCCCTCAGAACACATCTCACCGCTCTCCTGCTCTGAGACACACACACACACACACACACACACACACACACACACACACACACACACACACACACACAGCCATCAATAAACCACTGTAGTCAGCACCTATTGCAGGGCACGTCTCCCGACAGACGGAGCGCACGTGCGTTACCTTTACTGGAGCGGGGCGGCGGGCGCGCCCGAGCAGTGGAAGTGGACGTTCTGCCACCGGGAGTCACGGCGGTGCCAGACACGCGTCTCCTCTGACTGGCTGCTGCGAGGCCGACCCTGGCCGTCCACGAACTGCGTCAGGCGGATGTAGGCGATGCAGGCTGCGTCCTCGCCGATCAGGTGCACGTGGGGGTTCAGGATGGTCGTGTGGATGGGCTTGCTGTTCTTAGACAGCACTAGGGGTATCAGAGACAGTGTGGAGAAGGTGAGATGCCACACACTCTACAGTGATCAGCATCCATTTATACTGCATGTTACTTTGATGCATTATAACTATTCATTATACCCAAGGAGTTTTCATCCAGCCAGATATACTGGTAAACACTGCGCATAACATGGTATAACAGGTCATGATGTAAAATGGTTCGAAGGAACATGGTTTGCTGTTAAATCCGGCCTCTCCGTTCCACATGAGAAGAACAAGCCTACACCATCCTATACCACGCTTTTGTGGCCGTTTATAGGTGAAGTGTTCTTGCAGGTGTGAGCTTACGGTTTTCGAAGTAGAAGCGGTGGAAGTCCATGCCCTCCACAAGGTTCCCCAAGGCCTCGGGCTCAAAGGATGTCAGGCCAGGGTCACAGATCTTCCTGCGACCACATCAACAGTGACGTTTACTTGTCACTACAGCCATGTGGGGTGAGCTATGGTTAGTGTTGTGGTTAGCGCTGAGGCCGTGTGCGGTGAGGTGTGGTTAGTGCTGTGGTTAGCACTGCGGTCGTGCGGGGTGAGCTGTGGTTAGTGCTGTGGTTAGCACTGCGGCCGTGCGGGGTGAGCTGTGGTTAGTGTGGAAGCTATGGAGGGTGAGCTGTGGTTAGTGCTCTAGTTTGTGCTGAGGCCGTGCGGGGTGAGCTGTGGTTAGTGCTGTAGTTTGCGCTGAGGCCGTGCAGGGTGAGCTGTGGTGTGTGAGTGTTTTGGTGACTCACGCGTATGCCTCAAAGTCCCCGTTGTTCACAGCCTCAATTAGCTGCTCCGTGATCTTAATGATCTCCTGTTTGCGCGCTGAAAGCACACACACACACACACACACACACACACAGGGCACGGGCATTTAAACACCTGCCTCTTTTCAGTATTCAAGTACTCAAGGTTGCCTGCTGAGGATACAGTAGTCCTTGGGGGGAAGGAAACTCATAAAAGATCATTAAGCTTGTTACGCTTAGGAGCCTATGGGTGGTGTGGATCAGAGCTTTCTGGGACGATGTACCGTGGAGACCATAAAACTGTCAAAGCAACACAATCTCAGGTAACCTTTCTAATAACTTCACTCCTGAAATATTGCCAGCAGTTGCATCATTTGTATATAAATCTTTTTTTTCTTAACAAAGGAACACAATCAGTGATGTTTTAAGGTCTGTGAAGCTCTTTGCTATCTTTATATGATCAAGAACCTCAGAAACCCACCTAAATCACACAGGATGTCCTAAAGTACTGCTTCCTGTGGACTCACCTGACTGTATCTCACTAAAGGTGTTTATTACAGTCATTTAGCCCTTCTCTCAACCCCATTCAACTGCCTTTAACACCCCCATCCCTGCACACACACACACCACCCCTATCACTACCGCACAGGCTTTGTGCATTTGAAAGTGATCTGAAAGCTCGGCGGTAACATATCGCCGCTTCAGAAACGTCATTTTGAAAGGTCGCAAAAAAACTAAACCTGGACGATCCCAGAGAGCAGTGCTGGTTGCGGGCAGCGCAAAAAAGAGGAGGCAGGTCACACTCCTCCACGCACCGTGCGGTACTCACTCTGAACGGACAGAGAGGGGCTGGAGCGAGGCGGGGTCGAAGGGGAAGAGGGTTGGGGGTGAGGGGCAGAGGGCGGGGCGGGGCCTGTCTCCGTCTCGGGGTGGGGCGGGGCCGAGGGGCGGCCCGCGCTGTTCACCAGAGAGGTTAGGCGTGCTAGGAGGGGTGAAGAGGAACCCCGAAAACGTCACCGGTGTGGGGTGGGAGGGGGTGAGGAGGGACCACATGGACAATGGACACATGGGAAAAAAGACAGCAGGACAAATCATGATACAAAAAAGAAAACCAGACGAATTAAATGGTATTACACATAAAACAGGAATGCAGGTGTTTAATTTTTAAATCAATCTTTCTGAGAGTGCTGCCAGTAATCTTTAGGAGGTTGCTTCACTGAGCATGTGCTGGTCCAGTAGGGGGCGGGTCCGACTCACCCTGCGTGGCAGGGGTGTGTGGTGGGGAGGGGACAAAGGAGGCTCCTCCCTTGCTGTCGTTTGGGGCCGCAGGTCCGAGGGCCCTGCGTGAACAGCCCAGGATGTCCGTCAGCTTGGAGGCTGTGGGGATGCATGGATTTGGGGGGGTGCGAACAGGGAGGAAGAGGGTGAAGGAAACACTAGGACCGCAGGAGGGACACCAGAGATGCTTCATCCAGAATCATTTCATCACATGCTGACTGAGGGATCCCCATGCAGTTAGGAACCAAGGGTCCGAGAGCATGCGATTTCGTTTGCCGCCACAAGGCGGCGATGTGCAACGCAAACGTGGCTGTGCATGAAGTGTTTAGTTGCACGGTGCAAGGGAAGGACACAGAGACGACTCGGCCCTGTGAGTGCTCTGACAGAGGCTTCAAAAACCATGAGTTGGTCAAAATGACTTAGTGGAAAACTTGAATATAGACCTCACAAAACCTCTAATATAGACCTCACAAAAGCAAACACAGCTCAAGGGGTGTTAACAGATGAGAAGCCGCCTGTGGCCTTACCTAAATCAAAACAGTCAGCGTGCAAATTAACAGGCAAAGTAACTCTAGTGCTGTGTCATCCTGTGGAGTGAGAAAAGGAGATTAATCTCCTGTTTGTATGCAACCCTTCATGAAGCTTGAAAGGTGAAGAAATTCACTGAAGCTAAACTTTCTGGAGGACTCGTTCCAATTCTCAAACCAAGGGGGTTAGTGTAGGAGTCGAGGGGCTGAGGAGGGAAGAAGCAGGCCAGGCCAAATGGGGTCTCCACACACCAGGTCCAATGAGACTTACAGAAGATGGCGGGGGCGGGGCCGGAGGCGGAGCCTGGCGGCCGGCTGTCTAGGCTTTTTCCTAGTGTACGACAGGGAGGGTACATGAGGAGAGACAGACAGACTCAGCACTGGAAAAAAAAAGGACAACAC
The DNA here is from genome assembly GCA_025802075.1 of Tenebrosternarchus preto. Lineage (NCBI taxonomy): Eukaryota > Metazoa > Chordata > Actinopteri > Gymnotiformes > Apteronotidae > Tenebrosternarchus > Tenebrosternarchus preto. The sequence goes on from JAOYMR010000014.1 coordinate 14,724,857, forward strand.
CGGGGCTGAAGACGGGAAAGATGACGTGGACTCGTGACCCGTGTTCCAGCTCCCCTGACAAACTTAACCCTGTTCTGAAGAGAGACGCAGCATTTTAGAGCGAAAAACGTTTAGAGCGAAAAACGAACGAGTGTTTACTTTTGAGAACGATGGTGTACGTCTGTTTACGTGCTTCGCGCGTGTGCATCATCGCTTGTACATCATCAGAGATGTCACAACTGCTTTATACAGCAGTTTCCAAAGTTAAAAATGACATTCAAGGCGCCCTCGAGATGTTCCTGGCTGCCCTTTCCCAAGAGAGAAACAAGACAGACAGATTCGTCTGGATTAACCCGCTGTATTAAAACTCCACATCATGCCCTGTCTTCAGGAAAGGCTTACAAGTTCAGTAACTTCCTGTCTAATTCAGCCAAAAAATGTCTAAACAACAAATAAATGTGCCGCAAAGCATTGCCAACTATATATATTACACATCTAAATATAGATTAGTGTTATGTTAGTGTTCTGTCTTTGAAAGGATACATTTGGCAAAACTAGCTAGTCTAAGTCACACATTGTATCAGGTATGACATCATTAAACACAATTTTTATATTTAGATTTAGTGAAACACCCATGGTGCCCACATGAATAACAGGGGTAACAAACGTAACAAATCTGTTAGATATACATATGATCACATACACCATTTCATAGCACGCTCTATAGTACTGTGAAACACTCTGTGAATGCGTTCCATGTTTAGATGTCATACGCCTGGCTTTTGTGTTTTTGACAATATGTACCATAGGCCAATATTTCTTTTTGTTTTACAACTAAAAAAAGTGTTCTCTATTTACCCTTTTATATCACATATACATGGATATTTTCTATTTTCTTTTACGAGAAAATCAACTTTTATTTGTTGACAGTATAATTCAATGCAATAAAAGGTCTTTTGTGAGGTCTTTGCGTTTTATAAACTATTCATTCCTTGAATTTACTGAAATTGTGCTTTACTGTGAAGCATCACTGTCTGTATATGAAATATCGTTTATCAAGATATGAGGTTTTGGTCATAACATGCATCCCTACTGTAATGTTTTCAGCTTGGACAGAAAACTAAAAGGGGTTCAATTAGCATGATCTCAATTACCATGATCTCATTTAAATAACACTAAATATAACTACCACTCACTGATCACAAAAATCTGCTTTTTATAAGGTTACGATTTGTTTAGGAGATGTTGTATGCGTAACTTTAGCATTACCTTTAACATCCTCATCCTCGATTGTGGTATTGCTGCTGTCTGAAGACTCCTGTAGGACACACACACACACACACACGCACATACACACACACACACACACACACACGCACGCACACACACCTCTGATCATCAGCTGTTTTGTCCATTGCCAAACACACACAGACACGCACACCGTCGAAAACACCACTGAGCATAACGGCTGTTAACTATTTTGGCACAGCAGATGTTGCCATAGAAAATGAATGAGAACCTTCATCACCACAAATACCACAGATGAAAGTGCACACAGTTGACTTTTAGTGGATGCATGAGAACACTGTGAACGTTAGGGCAGACCAGCCAGACTTCCAGACACAAGATCTCCTTCCTGATGTGAAAACAGTTACCCCAAACCTGAAGGATAAGCCCAGGATACGTATGAAGCTTATTCTTTAGCCGGCCATCTGGTGAGGCTGTTACACTGCATATAAATATAAACGCACTTCTCTACAATCTAGCTCGCTGTTGCGCCACTCGCCCACCAGATGGCAGCAGCGCACACACATCTGTCCCACCACCTTGCCACCATCTCCCACCTCAAAGCACCTACCCACTCACACGCACGGAAATACATGCTTGCTAATAGCCAGTGTTAATTTGACACATACACCACATATGCCTCTCAGATAACCCCCCCACAGCCCAAATCTTTCTCTGAAGGTTCCTGTGCGCAGACTATCTGAAGGCAGGAGATGGACAGCTTGGACAGAGGAGCACATAGATATGGAAAGCTCTCCGAAATCATCGCTGTTCCCGGGAACGTTCTCCATAGCAGCAGGCTAATACACACGGGTGGAGTGATGGGATTGGAGTGCGGGTTATGGGGTGGGGGGTATGGAGCAAGAACATGGGGATCACCACACAGAGGTTACTCCACCTGACTCCACGCAATAAAGCTGATGTAGGCGGTGCTCTGGCAAACACAGAAGCACAGCTTCCAAACAGGCCAAAGCAGTTTGACAGAGGTGGGCAAACTCCTTTTACCACCCACAGACACAATGATATACGGAGCCGAAAGGTTAATTTCAGTTGGAAGGAAACTTGAGAGGAGTCGGCTCGCCCAGGCCTTCAACCATTCTTACCTTTGTACAATTACGATAAAATGATATGAATTTCCGGCCTTTTTTTTAAATTAAGAGACTCCTTTTGTGTGTCTATATCTGAGAACCAGCACAAATACTTTAATGCTGCTCCGGAGAATAAATCGACTGGCAACAGAGACAAGTTATGACAGAGGCCAAGTGGATGAGAGCGAGGGAGAGGGGGCAGGGGGCGGGTGTTGTTGGGACGGGGGGGTGGGTAGGATGTACCTTGATCCCATCCACTGGGTTATGGATGACAGTGGTCTGAGCCTCCTACAGAGAGAGAGCGAGAGAGAGGGGCAGGGAGGGGCAGAGGCGAAGACAGACAAAGAGAACGAGAAAAAGGAAGGAGAGGGAGGAGAGCAAAAGAAATGAAGTGTAGGTGAGAGATGGCGGGAGTAAATATAGTAGTAGGTGTTGGCAAGAAAACCAGGCAGACAGAGAAGGAGAGAGAGAAGAAGGGAAGGGTAGGAAGAGTGTGAGAGAACTGAAAGTTAATGAATGGAGAAGATTGGTTGGAGGTGAGGCTCTGGTTAAAATCAGAAGAGAGTTAATGATCAAAGCAAGAGTACTGAAGAGTACTGAAGCCAGTCCAACAATCCAAAAGCAGCCTGTGAGCACAACGGGCCCCACTAGATACGAAGCATATCTGTGAAACCATAGCAACAAACATGAGAAACAAACCTCATTAGAGTGCTTCGAAAATTTATTCTGTCATTTAAAAAAAAAGGGGAGGGTTGGCAGGAACTCCTTGTTGTAATTGGATTGAAAATAGACAAAAAAAAAAAACAATATTACATTAATTTCTACTTACACAAATTTCTTGTGATAAAGCCATCTGTTAATTATCTTTCCTAATATACACTTATGTCTCAAAGCTAACAAAACCCCTCTGGGAAGGAACAGGTTTATTTACAAATCTTTTTTCAAATCTGAAGTTACAGTCTTGGAAATCCTGCACAGGCGGTTTTAATTCTGCAATTCTCATTAACAGCAGTTCATTACAAATGTCAGCACTGTCCGTGACTGAGAAATTTGTGGTTCTGGATAGCAAAAAGGAGGGCAGCTAGAGAATCTCTTACAGCTGGTGGATTCTATTTTAATAGAAAGAACATACTGAAAAAAATCCTCGTTCTAATACGAGGATTCACAGATTATTCAACTGTTTATATTGTACTATTAGAAGTTTGAGAAAAACTATATTAAGCTTATAATGCAAATAGTGTCCTTTGGACTAGTAAACAGTATATAAAATGTTATAAATAGTATATAAAATAATACAAATAGTCTAAATAGCATAAAAATAGTATGTATTTAAAAAAAATAGCATATCAAAAAATAAATAGTATATAAAAAATAGTATAAATAGTACATAAAAAGTATATCCTTGGCACTAGTAAATGATGGGAATGTTAGTTAAGATGCAAAACTGCATGAATACCGCAGACACAATCACTTACATGTATATACAGAGATGAATGGAAGTGTAAACACAGTAATGGGAGTTAATTGGGCTTTATGGACTCAGTCTCAGTGTTGGTGTGATTTCCAGTTTCCAAACAGAGAACAGGGCAGAATCAGGAAAAAAAAGGGGGCAAACACAGAGGCTTTTTGTGGTTACCTCAAAGTGGGTGTGTTTGAATATTTATAAAAAAAATTTTTAAAAAATCTGTCAAATTTCAAAACAGTCAGAGGAACGAACAGTTCAAATATGCTTCCAGACTTTTGGGGAGTGTGAGTGACCAACGCGTGGTGTTTACTGACGGTGGTGTTTACTGACGGTGGTCCATGAAGGACGGAGACTCGGACAGAAGACAGGACAGAACAGACAGGAGAAGAGAGCCGGAGAGACGAGACAATTACAAAGGAGAGGAGAAAACAAAAACATGGAGGAGCATGAAAGGACAGAGAGAAGAAAGGCAGTAAATACCAGAGCAGGAGAGGAGACGTTTCCTTTGGGACTGGTGACTGTGGTGACACCATTCTGTAGCGATGCGTAGCTAGCTAACCTAATTGTTGAATTTGGTATCCGAGCTATTTTGTATTGTAAC
>JAOYMR010000014.1:14745995-14779909 GCA_025802075.1 Tenebrosternarchus preto
CCCCCCCGCTGCCCACCGCTCCGCCGGCCCGGGCCCTTTTTATATTGCGTTTTTTTGAGAGAGAGAGAGAGAGAGAGAGAGAGAGAGAGAGAGAGAGAGAGAGAGAGAGAGAATGAGAGCAAGGGATGAGGGGGAAAGAGAGAACGAGATTGCAGGGCTAGATGGGGGAATCCTCCAGAAGAGGCATTCCAGGGCTTCGGGGGGGAAGCCCCTGCTGCAGGATTCTCTACAGCCGGGCAGCCTGGCTCGGTTGCCATGGAAACTAGCTCTTCAGCAAAGGGGAGCGTGAGGGATGCTGCGGGAGCTGGCGCGAGGGGGGAGGGGGGGAGGAGGGGTGGTGCACAAGCACAGTCCAAACAAGTAGGATCCATCAGACATGCGGCGAGCCCACATAACACAGGAAGACACACATGGCACTGGCTATTTTAATAACGTAACGCCTGATGATTATGCACTTACAAGTCAAACAGGAGGTAGTGGAAGCCTTCCTCCGATATACTGTCGTGGAGACGAACTGGAGGAGAAAGAGGAGGTGAACACATTAGGTCTTCCCCCATCTCCGTGTCCGTCGCGTGCGCACCGGAAACACTTCCTACCCCCCCTCCCCCCTCCCCATATTTGCACAAATAGAAATGTAAAGCTTTAGGGATTAGGCAGAAGCCTGTTTTCCCAGTTTCCCCATGACCTGCGCCCTCTCTCCGCTCCTGCCCTGTTCACATCTATGTGCAAATCTGACCGTGTCCATTGGCGTGACTTTAAGAGGGAGCCCTGGTGCAGAAGTCGCTGCGGCAACCTGCAAAGCTTGTGTGCGTGGTGGGCGGAGTGTGGGTCCGTGGTGGGCGGAGTGTGGGTCCGTGGTGGGCGGAGTGTGGGTCCGTGGTGGGCGGAGTGTGGGTCCGTGGGTTCACTCACCGATGTTTGGGTGCTTCAGCAGGCGACAGATGCGGGCTTCACGTTCAAGCTTCTGGTGATCTGCGAGTGCAGTCAAAAGATCAGCGCTCAGTCAAAAGATCAGGGTTCAGTCAAAGGGAACCACACTTTGCACTGCATTTCAAGCTTGGAGGAATTCCTTCAGAAAAATCTCACAGTGGAAAAGCCTTCACAGTCATAGTAAGAATCACACAGAGAGCTTCCAAAAAATGAATTCTCTTTGCACATTACCTTTGACTTCGAGACCTCCAGAAATTCATTTAAAATCTTAAAAAATATTTAAAGCTAGCGTGCAAGCAGAACGAGGTTGGTGGTTGGTGTGGTGTAACGGTTCAGTCTGAGAGCCACCCGCTAGGAAGTGGGAGGACCTCGCCAAATGCTGCCTACCCTGAATAAGCCCGAGGTCTTGTGCAGCTGGACCCATTGTTTCAACGTACAATGCGCTTGATTGCGTGATTTGACCAAGCCGAGGTATGATGTGAAGAGATGGAAAGTGAACGCGGCGGCGTGAAAGTGTCTATTTCGAGAAAAGTGCTGTACGCTAATGGTAACATGTCTGAGAAAACCAGACACAAAAACCAAACCACTGAGGCAGTAGAATCATGTAACAGCTCATTTAAAGGTCTACTAAAAGGTCTATTAAGGGTACATTGGTGGTATATTAAATTGAAATAATGGTATATTAAATGCATTAATGGTATATTAAAAGGTGTTGAAGATATATTAATGATTTGGTTTCACACTTATTAATTAATATTAATTAATTATCATTAATATACCATTAACAAAAGGAAACAAAAATACAATTGAGCAGGTTTGGCTAATAAGTACTTTCTGTTCATTATTACCATTACTGCAGTAAGGACCATACTTCTGAGGCTATGGTGGGACAGATGTTTTGGGGGACCGTTCAGATAGAGAGTGAGCGATCATTCATAATTTATCGTCTGTGCCCTAAGGAAGCCCCTGAAGGCCAATGAAGGGGTGCTGAAATCTTTCCTCAGGTTCGACTGCAGACCTCCAGTGACACATCTGCTTCCTGCCCTGTGCTAAAGGCTCCATACACTGCAACCACTGATCAAGTTGCCCTGCCCAAAAACCCTTTAACTGATATTAAGGACCTCACAGAACTGTTCTCAGATCAATGAAAAGGGGAATAGGCAACATTTGCAGCACATGTAGGTCTTAAGTGCTAATCAGATGGATTATTACAGACATGCCAAGCTGTGCATTTGTATTCAAGATCTAGGTTATGGAATCTAGAGCTTCAGAGAAGGCGATGGTTCAGTCAGTGGCTAAGAATTTTTAGAGCACTGTCCCTAGTGCTCTAAATGTAACTGACCCAATATCTTCCTTTAGTGCTTTAGCATTAGCAATCAAGGGAGATTGGCTCCATCAGAAAGCTGGTCAGCTTAAAGAATCATTTGCTGATTCCAGTCTTAAGTAACAATAAAAATTGGAAAAAATCCAAATGTAAAATCACATGCTAAATAAACACTGCTGCTGGTTCTACTTTATACTGATCACTTTAGACCAAAGAAGGGGAAAGTGTCACGTCATACGCCTGGCGAAAAAGGAGCTTTTTATGATCTTTTCCTGTTTCCTCACAGCTATGCTGTAATTTTTTGCCATTTTCTCCGTTTGCTCTTAATGGTATAAGTTTTAAGAACCTATTGATCTTATAGGGCATCCAAGACCGTTTCTATTATATACGACGGCCTACAACAATCCTGTAACCCTACATAAATTTGATGAGTAGACATTTGCTATATAACAAATGCGCTTTAGGTTGGAGGAAAGCAGGGAAGGGTTATGAAAAATATTGTTTTGCCTTATGTTAATTAAGTTTAACACTAGGTTAATTAAGTTTAACATTGTGCAAGAGTATCCAAAAATTCTTCAAACTGGTACTGGTATAGTATCAACCATATCATGAGTAACCAACTGTCATAATGGTGAATCACTGTGATTGTAATGATTGTAGCTGCAATTTAACTGTGTTAAGATGTGATGTAAAAATATTTGTCGTCACTTAATTACCTTGCTATTTGAATGGATATAAATGGTCTGGTCATACATCAAAAAGGTAACCACCTTTGAGTTTGGAATTCTGGCAACCTGTGGCACTTATGAAGACCATTGAGACTGACACACACACAGTCTAACACAAACATGAATGTAGGCAGACACACACAAACACACGCCAACACAGGCACAGATGAAGGCATGGGCGCGCGCACACACACACAGACACACACACACACACACACACGAGGCCTGGGCATGGACTTCATACTCCCTGCTGTCTGCAGCGTGTGACTCACGTGAAACGGAGCAGAGTCAGGAGATGAGCTCTGTGTACTACACCGCCCCCCCCCAGCCCCCAAAAGAACGGCACTTCCCAAAAGAACCCCAGCCTCAAACATCTACACCATCGCCAGAGCGGGTGATCCAGCACCGTGTCTTTCCATGATGCCAGTGTTGCTGTGTCAGTGCTTTTGAAAAAGTAAAAGTGGGTCTGTTTTGGAAAACAGCTGATAATGCAAAGTCTTTGCGAAAGTATTGCTTCGGATTCAACACGAACGTCCTCGAGCAGAGCAGTTCCTGTAGCTCCCTTGGTAGAGTAGATCGAACAAGGTGGCAATAACACCTGGTGCCCTGGGTTCAGTTCCCAGAGAATACACATACTGTCAAAGTAATAAATGTGTAAGTGCTTGTAGTGTTATGGACTCCAGCAGCAGCCTCCGTTTGTCATATCAGCCCTTCCTGCGCGCCAAACAATAATCCAACGCCCTCCGATTAAAACAAACACAACTCACAGAGGTGCCTTTTGATCTGAAATGAACATGATCGATCAAACACGAGACGATCAAGCAGAGTGGGGTTTCCTTGTTACTGTAAGAGTGGAGTGTTGTGGCGATTCCCCCGTCAGGAGCAACGGCTGACCATATGGATGTTTTTGTTAGCGCCGACGTCAGCAGCGCCTCCCAATAACAGAGGGTAAGCGTGGCCCAGCTGGTCTGGTAGTGTTAATGCGGTTAAATACTCAAGCACATGTGGCACTTTGAGGAAATCCAGGCCACTTTTCTGCTGCATTGCAGGTGCTCCTGATAAAGGGGATGGACTGGCTGCAATAAATGCTTAAATGCGGTTTCGATTACATAATAGGAGAATCCCAAAGAACCACTTTGTTAAATATATGCATTTATTAGCCAGTTCCTTTTAAATTCACCCCCCCAACCCCCTCCCCCAACCGGCAGCAGCTATTACACCCATACTCCAGTTTCCACTGGCCACATTCTGCCCTTGAAGCCCTAGGGAACTTAAATCCTTGATTGCTTTCTAATTAGGTTAATGTTGGTCTTTAGGGCACACCATACGCATGTACAAAGTATGAATAATTGGCGACTTTTCAGTGACTACATGTACTTTGCCAGAACTGTTGCCTTTTCAACATAAACTGGGCTGTCGTAGGGTTTATCCCGACCAGTGAGAAGGCTTGCGTTGCTTGCTCCTCCCACAAAGCATTTGTTGGTTACTTAAACCAATCAAATGAATCGAAGCAAACAACCAAACGAAAGCGAACTGACTAGCTGGACGCTAACCTTAGCACTGGGTCCCCAAATCCCTATGGTTAGAGTAGTACATGCAGGGATGAACACTTCCCATAACCTTCTTGCACCATTGCATATAGCTTTTGTAGTGTAGTAGACTAGAGCACAGGGACAGCAATCAGTTGTGCCCATTTGAAGATTCATTTGAAGATTAGGACCAAAAATAGACAATTACCACCTAGATCTGTTGAGAGAAGGTAACATTTTTGTAACCAGTGTGGTTTTTTTCTTCTTCTTCATTCAAACTTTGCTGAATGATTAGTATTATACATCGTTGGTTTGTCTAACATGTTCCCTGGGACGACTTCAGCCATGAAAACACCTTTCAGTTTGCACATTATACTGAATTTAATGTCACTTTTTATCTTGAAATTGTGATGATACGTGTCTGCAAATATCCAATTCGAAATCCTGTGTGCATGAGTGTGTGCTTGTGTAGTTACGAGCTGAGGCACGACAACTGTTAGTGCAGACAACCAATCAGAACAGCTTCCGCTCGAAAGTACCACTTTGTTTTAAAATAACAGAGTCACAGAGGGCAAACGCAGGCAAGACCGTTGATACAGATGATAAGACTGCAGCGTTTACATTGTCCAACAACTTGGGAACAATGGCGAGCATATATGATTGTGTGTGTATGTGTGAGCTAGTCGTAAAATGTAATCAGTTGTAATACGGTTGTATGCCCCTGAGCACAAGTTTGTATGCATATGTGTGAATGGGTGTGTATCAGTGACTCCCATGCCCAAAGCATGTGAGGTTCACAGACAAGCTGTGTGCAGTGTGTCAAACACTCAAGCTGCCTTAGCAGCCTACAGGCCAAGCCCCCATCCCAACACACATACACAATCAGACTAACACCCTCTCGACCAGTAGCGCCTTGATAAAGGCCCTCTCAGCAAGCTTGTTTTCACAGTCTAATCATGAAAGCTGCCACAGCATTTTACACCTGTCCTGACATTTAGAAACAAAGCATTTTGACATCCTCGCACTCCCAAGACTTGCAGTCTCATCAACCGCCTCTGAGTTCTGTTAAACTGGGTTAATGCACCTCTCGTCTGGAAGGGGTTTCAAAAATCAGCTGAGTTCATTGAGAGAATTCCTGAATTTCCTGAATTCCCATCAAATTAATTTAGAGCATTAATGCTAAATAGATAAATCAGTAATTACTCTGTATAATGTTTAAACATTGTACTTTGCACATACTGACCTCAATAAATCAAAAAATGAACTATATTTATTGACATTTTCTTTACACTTATGGAAATACGTTATATTTCATATAAATGCATCATCACTCACTGCTTTAAACAAGCACCATAGAGACTAAAGACCTGAACACCTCAAATACCACATACTTTAAAACCAACCAATAAACATTCAACAGTGTCGCATCGCACGGCATCGACACACAATATCAAGGATCCACAGTTGTTTCTTCAGCCAGTCGATATTGTTTAGAGTCAAAGCCTATTGGAGACATCAGCCAAATCCCCTGAAGCTCACCAAGAACAGCTGGGTGTTGAGACCAAGCCGGCAATGGCTGTGTGACTGTACAGTCTACCCCCCCCCCCCCCTCGCAGTTTACCCACCTCTCGCTGAGAGCTTTTTGGTGTTGATGATTTTGGCAGCGTACTCTTGGCCCGTGCACAGCTTGACACAGCGTCGCACGACTGAGAAAGCTCCCCTGAAGAAGGAAAACAAAAAAGAGGCAAGATGGACATTTTATTTGAGGAAAAAATCTCCATACAACATGCAGAATGACCACGAACAGCCAAATCCAATTACACCAATGTTTATTTCAGAGAAATAAATTTGAGTAAGACACTGTTTTTGTTCTGGTTTCATTTGATCGGACTGGTACAACTAGTCAGGCTGCCATCAGTGATGGCCAAGGAAAAAACACCAAAAATCTCCTAAATACTAAATACTTTCAAAAGCCTAATATATAAGACCACCTCTCCCCTTCCCCAAGCTGTTTGGAGAACAGCTTACATAACAAAACCTATGGGAACATCGACAATAACTCATGATGTCATCTTTTACCATCTCGTGTTAGCGCACCTTTCTACTGCGGCTCTGCCCACTCTACATCGTGAACAGAATCCCTGCTGACACCCTGAGGAAACGGAAGGAAGCCGTGTAACATGGGAGACTTTGGCCAGGACACAAGATGGTCTATTGGCACCTCTGGCTCGGAGCGCTCTTGGAAACAACCACTGTTCAAGTGTCTGATTTTCAACCTTGTTCTCCTACAAGATGGACTGGTTTAATCTCATTTAAAGTACATGACTGAAAATAATCTATTATTGGCTGGTATAATGTAGTGGGTAACAATGCTGTGGGGGAAAGAGGTTCAGTTCCTGTCCAGGCAGAAACTCTATGCTATACCAATAAGAGTCCTTGGGCAAGACTCCGAACACTACAGTCGCCTGCCTCTGTAACTTGACAGAAGATTGTAAGTCACTCTGGATAGGAGTGTCTGCCAAATGTGTAAAATGTATTCTTAGACTTGGGCTGTAGTGAGGGAAAAAAAAATAAAGGAACAAGTTTAAGGTGAAGTCAAAACTAGTAATGCGATTCTACACAGAGCTAAGGAGAAGCCCACCGTTAGCCAATACGGTGCCCCGAGTCAGAGAAACCCGTCACTCATGTGGTCTTCATTAACGTCTAAACCAGCCAGGCCTGTCTCTGAGGAGACACCGAGTTTATTTAGCTAGTGGAGCCCTCCTGTCAGGAAATGGGCACGGCAGTGTAAAGAACACCAGCTTCTCCGGCTGCGTGAATAGGGAGGCGTTCTGGTTTTACTGGCACGCAGCACAGAAAGGCACAGTGGCGGACTGTACGCTTCCCCTTTCTGTGGAGCACTCGCGCGCCAAACAATGCAGCTCAGCGAATCCACTTTAAGACGCTCTCCAAACTTGGAGAGATAGAGCAGCCGTCCAGTGGCTAGTAACTGGGACAATCGGTTATACCCATAATGCCACAAAATAGAGCAACTCCTGCTTCCTGTGCATTATACTGACATACTGCTGTCCGTTACACAATACTTGGCTTCGATAATTACTAAAGCTATTACAAAAACATCATATAAATTAACAAGGCGCTCGTCGCTAAATTAGTAATGTAATCTTCATACCATTAATAACCTAAGAGTAAAGTTTAATTTGGACACCAGTCTTCAAATATCGTCAGGGGACTACCTTTTTAAGAAATAAAATCGCTGTATCTAAGAAACCACATTTATATTAATAGTTTTACATTTCAACGGGTGTTACATGCAAACTGGATCACATACAACAAATCACGTCCAACGTTTCCACAAAATTAGGTTACAACCCACGCACGAGCACACGCTGTCAATCTACGCGAGCATGTCTAGTACAGGTTGTCAACATTTTAAAACGGTATTGGCCCACCCTGTGTAGAAATAAAGTATATTTTCAATAAAAATCTATGTTAAAATCTGGATGACATTTAATAATTCAAAAAGAAAAACGTTCGATAATTTAACAGAAAACAAGGCAAAGAAACGCAATACTGACAGACGGGAGGGGGAAGAGCAAAATAATTTCCTAACGTCAGGCACAAGGCATGCTTCTCCACACTCAAATTATAGACAGCAAACAGCCGCCTCGCTTTTTGACAGCTCGAAATGTCACTGTCTCTAGCTGGGGTGTAACTGCGGGCTATAACGATACTTCAGTAGCTGTTGTAGTGAAAAAAAAAACCACTACATTGAAACGCCAATATAAAAATATGAACAGTTATTGAAACTACTATAGCTTACTCTATCAAAACCAAGTTTATCTTATTTTAAGTGCTGTACAGAAATTCTGTCAAGTGAACTCGTTGCCAGGTTTTTTTTTACTGCACCCTTCTAAATATGAAACAAGAACGAACAACTCAAGTGACAATCCTACTGACATACATTTATCGCTTTACGGAAACATCAAACGCGATCTTACTTTCCGAGTTCTTCATAAAGCTGATATTCGTCAGTAAAACGTGTACAGGTTGTAGTTGCCATTTCTCTCCTCCTTTGCTTGATTCGTGGGCAAATCCGAGCTGTATTCCTCCACGCTACAACACGACGATAACGAGTATGTAGATCGTGCCGTCGCGTTATTATATTTACTACAATAAAAATACTGATATGTAGTGAGGGATAGGTGCGCTGACAAGTAAGCTTCACTGCCTTCCCAACCCCTCACTAAATGCGCCGTCCAACTGCAATACAGTTGTTTTCTATGGAGTGCCAAAAGGGCCAAAAATGGGGTCAGTATTCAAATACGTTATACTTTTGATTTGGGTATGTAATCGCGTTATGACACTTTTAGCCTTTAACTTATGCCGCCGAAAATGCAAAAAAAGTAAAATAAGAATGTAAAGACACCGTAAGTTATGCGTTTTGGCGCTCCATAATATGTCTATTTTATACGACTTTTGTAATAGGGTATGAGCTCCACCTACCTGTTTTGACAGCCAATAAGTTTGAACATTATTCAGCCAATCGGAATTGAACAAGACCAGATCAGACCAATTCACCACAAGCTTCTGATAAAGGAGCCCCGTCGTCTTATACACCACTCTTCCCATTAATTTGTAATACTCTTTACAATGTATTGATCAGTGTGTACATTCGTCACTTTCACTATTATTTAAAACTAGTTAAATGAGAAAAAACAAGGCCCTAGCTTGTCCAACACAAGCTATGGTGCACTAAGAGTATAACCCTTGTTTGTCCAAAGTTGTCAACAATTTTAGAGGGTTTTTTTGCTGTTACTCTTGTTTTAAAAAGTGGTTCATTAATTATTACATTAACTTAAGCACATTCATTAATAATAAGATTAGTTAACTTAATTTCACCACACTTCAGTAAGGCTACTGGTGCACCCAGTCGAGGTCTTGAAACATGTAAATCTCAGTGCATCATTACCAATTTAATAATTGCTCAGAGGTTGATGCTTTATCTGACAATAATGAATAAAACAGTTAGGTTTCTGCAGTCTCCTAGTCCCTTTAGCCAGTAGGCATGGATCATGTGTGGGCCAGGGGATGCCCAGTGTATTACACTTCTGACCTCCTCTTGGACATCTGCTGTCATAATGCTGGCTGGTTTCTGTGAGTGGAAGATTAAATGCTCCGATTTGAGATGTCAAATAACGGTGGTGTGTGATGCTTCTTTCTCCACTAACGTTCTTCCAGTACTGTTGTGTTTGAGCTCTAGTGGATCCACAGTCAGTATTCTATAGTATTCGGATGGCACTTAATTTCTGGGCTACTGCTTGTGTGGAGACATATGCATGGATTGGACTTGGTAGGATGGGTGGAGACAGAAAGCACACGCTGAATTTAAACAAAGGCAGAAAAAAAAAGACCGGCTAGGAGTGAAGAGGAGTGAAGAGGAGTGGCCGAGTGATGGGAAGGTATGTTTTTTAAGTGTAAATTGTACATTATTGATGTATTCATTTTAAAATATGAATATTTATAAAATAAGTTAAAATATGCAGAATAAAATACACTTAAAAATTGTATAAACACAGTTCAAAAATGTTTTGCTTATATTGGGCCTCAGGAAGATCCCTCTTTAGTGTTTGAGTTTTCCAACATAGAGGTGATCCACTTTCTTTGATACCACTTTTCCCCACCATACATGAGAATACTGTAACAAAAAACTATGGGTGATCAAGAACATTTGAAAGCAAAAATACATCATAAAAATACATTCTGCTTCCTGCAAAAATACCTGCTTATTATGATAAATTATTATGATAAACGTATGATATAAGTAAATAATTAGCAAAACTACAGTGAAATATTGCAGAATATTCAAAAGATTAAATCTGAAAATATGTAAATTCAAGAACAGTACATTTATGAAGGTAATGAAAATGTTTTAACAGAGTATAATCACTCTTTATAACTTAAGTTATAAAGACCTTGTAAGCTATAATATGAGCTGCAATGTCAATTTCATCCACTAGGAACCCTTTTAGGAGAGTTTGCACTGTGGATTCCAACAGTGTTCTGAAAATTATCTTTGGTTTATGCCCAAGAGCCCAAGTTCACTCAGCTGAATATGTTGCCAGAGGAAGCATCTTCTTTATTCTGAGCTGTTTTTGGAATAGATACAGAAAAGCACAAGAGAAAACCATTATGCATAGAAATGGTGTATGTCAAATGTACATGTCAAAAGACACTTGGACAGATAGAAACCAGACAAGTCAGACAAGTCACTCGGTGATTGAGTCCCTTTCCGTGCAAGACTAAGTCAGGAACCACTCAGGCAGAGAGTGAAACAGAGAACAGAAAGGCTCACAGAAGAGGGTGGACATCAGAGTATGTGGGCAGCAAATGATGGCAGCTTCAACATGCCAAAAAGAATTGCAAAACATAAGGAAACACAAAGACAGTATTGAATGTTATGAGAACTTCCAGACAGTTAAAGTGTAAATAGGTTTTAGTCTATATTTAAAGATTGAGAGTGTGTCTAAGTTCCAAACTGAGGCAGGGAGTGCGGTTCAAAATTGATGGGCCTTACAAGACAGAGTTCAACCTTCTCTGGTTTTTCTAACTTGATGAACTGACAGAAGGCCAGCACTTTGTGAGCAGAGTTGTTGGGCTGTACAACTTTGTGTTCATTGAAATACTGTGGAGCCAACCCATGTATAGATTTATAAGTCAAAAGATTTTATAGTCAGTGTGTTATTTAACTGGTAGACAGTGCAGAGAAAGGACAGTATATAGTTTGGTAATATTAAACAAGTGAAAGAAAACAGTTTTAAAATTTTGTAATGTGCATATATATTTTAAATGTGCAGATCAAAGGATCTATCTGAATAAAAAAATCACACCTAGGTTTTTGAAGGTTGCACTTAGATTAACTACAAAGCTGTTAAGATTCAAGAACAAACTATTTTAAAAATATTTTTCTCTGTCCAAGCAATAACAGTTTTATTTAGACTAGTGGCACTGTTTTGTTTAGTTGATAGATTCCATCAGCATAACAATGAAATCCCATATGATGTTTACAAATTACAAGTAGCAACATACAAAAAGAGAATAGCAATGGGCCCAGCATTGATCCCTGAAGGACACCATATTTCATTTGTTGAAAATCAGCTGAATGTTGGTTGCTTACATATAGAAGTCAGTCAAATATGATCCATGTCCTTTCAAGGAAGATGCTATGGTATATGTTGTCAAATGTCGCATTAAGAGCATGAGAACAGCAATATGGTCACTGTTAAATGACCAGGACAGATCACTGATGATTGTAGTTAACTGTAGTTAAGGGCTGGAATGCAAACTGAAAAATATCACGAATACAGTTTTCAAAGGGGCATAGTTTTTGCAACCCCACTTTCTCTAAGATTGTTGCAATAAAGGGTAGTTTAGATAAAGTTAGCACATTCACTAGGATCAAGATTAAGTCTAATGGGTTTAATGTTTGAAACTTGTAAAGATATAAATGTATAGCTGAGGTTAAGAGACAATTTTTTATAGTAAGCACTGGTTCAAGGACATTAACTACTATCTCTTTCAGTATGTGTTTTCTATAACTGGGTCATTTAGACTTTTTAGTAAATAGGAATCAGGGATGATTTATTTCCAAAAGAAATTATAAATGCACAATTATAAAGGCACAACATTTTTTTGGCAGCTTAATTATTGCAAATATATTAAAAGGTGTCATAATTACAGGATTTATAGCAAATTAAAATGTTTTTGTTTTTGGCCCTTATGGTTTTCCATAGATTGGACTGGACATAAATAGGAATAATCTCACCACTAGGTGGGGGAAGAAATACGAGAAAGCTTGCAGCCTTTTCCATCAACACAAGTAGCAGCCTGCTTTACATATTTTAATTTCCTTATACAGCACACGTTAATATAATAAGTATTTATACCACGAAGTTAATAAACTCGCTCAAATTCTTTTTAATGTAGTTTATTGAATTCAGGCACAACCATCAAAAATGTAACGAACCCCAAAATAACATTTGGACCTAAGAATATCCATCTTCTAAATGTGAGAAACGCTCACTATGGCTTAAGAACATGAAATGTAAAATATATTCTAAACTGGTCTAACAAAAAAACTCTTAAAATATCACCATCGTTGACAACTTATTTTAGTAGAGACAGTTTAGAGTCTTAAATTGTTGGCCAAGAATTCCTGGTAAGTGTAATGCTGAGGCCATGTGAATATTCTGTAAGTGGAAAGATGTGACAGAAATGACAAGATAAATATAACCACTTGCAAAAGTTCTAGATCAACAAAACGAAAAACTAAATGGGCCTGACAGGATCCCCATGCCATACAGTAACAAACATGAGAAAGTCATTCTTGTATCCACAGCTTTTCCATGATTACTTTGGTGGTGTCTTTTTGTCATCTGCAACGCTGCGTTACTGTAAATTCTTCTCCCCCAATAACTGTTTGTACTGATTCATCAGTGCTTGCTTTAAAGTGTATGGTGTAGGCTTGAACTTTTGGCTGTTCATTTAGCATCTGCCAAAGTCTCAAAACTGGACAGCGCTTGGGGGAATGTCAAACATGGACGGGTCAAACTGCTGGCCCCTGAACGGCGATCCCTCTGCATCCCAGCCCTTCTTCAGCATCTCATGAACTTTCTAAAATACAAACACACACACACACACAATAGCATTTGAGAAAACCCTGGCCTGTTGACGGTGCAGCCTGACTGCAGAGGTGTGCCAGCTCTCTCTGCAACTTTACCAGCTCGTGGCTCTGCGGTTTCCCTTGAAGCTTCTGGTGGTAGTCAAAGGTGAGGCGGTCCAGCACTGCGTGCTCCTCCTCATCCACGGTGGCCATTGAGCGCTCGCGGTTGATCTGGTTCACGTCGATCTCTTCCTCTCCCTTCAGCACAGCGCTCCACCACACCTCCCCAGCTTTACTGAGGGACAGCTTGGGAAGAAAATGTCAACTGTAACTGCTCTCCAAATATTAAAAAATTTACATATCCAAATTAGTTTTAAAGAACCTGCCTCGCACCAGTGCTTACTGCAAGCACACAATTATACACTGTAGCCTATGTGTAAATCTCTACTCTGTTCGTCACTGGTCAGCTTTGGACCACAGGACCATTACATTTTTTCCCAATCTGGTACAAGCCTGATTATGGAGGACCTGTGTCCAGAAGCTGGTAAGTGTACAATCACATTCTTCTGGTTGGTGATGACTGTCTGAAGTCTGAAGCTACAGAAGAAGAAGAAGAAGAAGAAAAAAAACCTTCTGCCTACCAACACACAGCGCCCTGGTTCGAGACTCCACAGCGAGTTCTCCATATTGATCTTGTGTGAGAACTCGCCTTCCATCAGAACGTTTTCAGATGCTCCCTCTTTCACTGCGACGCGAACACTGCCAGACTGAAGACTGACAGACACCTCCACAAGCAAAGATCAACAGATTAAACTGTTTTAAGTGACTGACTAGAGTTCAAGTCAATCTGGAGCTGTTAAACAGGATTAAAGCTTTCTGCACAGATTAGCATATAAACTTGTTCAAGATGAACATTGCTATACCTAAACATTGCTGTGCCACTGGATGCCTGCAACTCTAAGTACCTGTCTGCCTTTGATAACATTTGGTTGGACGAAAACTCGAACTTCCACATCGGTGTAATCCTGGGACCAGCTGTAGTTTTCTCTGACAGCACCATTGTAACTATCTGAATTGGACTGGAAATTAGCCGGCCCACTGGAAAGCAAGAAATAACAGAGCCAAAAAACTGAAATAAAAAGTGCTTAAGACTGCTTCAGTTTTAGTAATACCCTTTATAAGTATATGTCATTCATATTACAGACTTAATATTGTTTGTTAAGTTGTTTCACTGTATTTGGTGGTTTTTTTGCATTCATTTACAAACCAATAATCAAAATAATTCATTCTGAGTCACATGACTTATGACATAAAATAAAGCAGCAATGTAACAATGTAAAAACAGCTGTTTCTCTCCATGACATTGAACCAAACTGTTTTGCGCTCCGTGGTTTGAACTGCTGTGTATTGTTTTAACTGACTTTTTATGTGAAATTTTGTGCGACACCACTTTGGCTAACATCTGTTGTCTTTAAACTTGCTGTTTACCTAAAGGCGACATGACTCGACTTACGGCACAGCTGTACGTGAATCGGAGCCGGACGCTGCTGTCGGTGCGGCCGCTGCCGCTGGGTCTTCAGTCTCATTCCCCGTAGGCGCTGCCGCTCCCGCTGGCTGTTCATTCTCTGTAGGCTGGGCATCATTTTCATCGTGAGATGTTGCGTTTGCGGCCACGGGCGGCTCCGTGCTCGAGGCTGCGCCACGTGTGGGATCTTCCGTGGCCACCGCAGGCGCCTCGTCTTCAGGTTGTGACTGAACCTCGAGATGCTGCACGGCTGGGGGTACCGCTTTCGCTTCCTCAGCAAGCTGCATTGCCCTCTCTCTGTCGTGCGCTGCCAACTTTTCGAACAGCTTAAACGTCTGCAGAAGGGTCGAGGGAGTTATTAGTATTGTTAACATAGAAAAGATATGCAAGTTGTTTTGATACTTTTCTATCTAACTTGAAAGTAAAAATTTCACAATTAATTACACAACTAATGAGAGGGAAATCTCCATTGTCATGGTTTTGGCACTAACGGACACCAACATATCTCTAAAATATGTGGCTAAAAACATTAATACAAAAGAGACTAATTAGCCAAACGAACGCAAGACAATAGTTAGATAAGTAATCAGGTAGCTAGCTAAATAGCTAACTATCGGTGGACTGTCATATGCACTGTGCTGAATTTGATGACAGGTGCTAATAACAAAGCTAGCAACGTTCCGCGGGAAACTTGCCAGCTGAAGTCAAATAGTTACCTTCAGAACCATTTTTTCTGCTACTCCTGGTGGAAACCCCATACGGTCATTTTGGCCGGTCAACAGGCGATAGAAGTCTGTTTTTCTGTACAAAAACCCAAAGAAGACCTGTAGAAAATTCTGAATGTTTCCAACATGCTGCAAGATTCCAAGCAAGGCATTGTCGTATAACTCTGTCATTTCTATCGGCGAAGACATTTTCGAAAAGTCAAAAAATAAAATGAAACCAACAAGAAGTCCTGAAAACTAACGCTATATTAAATGAAACTGTTTTACTTAGCTAACTAAATAAACGAATACACACCAACACTGACCCGTAGAAAATACGTGAACACTAGGACATACGTTAACAAACACTTCCGGTTTTAATCACCAAAATAAAAGACTCCTAAATGCCGTTTTTTTTAAAGGTAAGCAGTGATGGTTATTCACATTTTCGTAACTCTCGGATTCCTGAATATTATAAAAGTTTACACAATAGCAAAGCAGTTTAGCTGTTTAGCTATATTGAAAATATATTTCTATCTTTATATATCTCTCTTGACCAAAAGGCTAAAACTCACCTTAAGAACCGTGAAAAGTTGTTTTAAATACAATTATACAATTTATGTGATATAAATACAATACTGTGGAAATAAATGAAGTAATTAATTTTTAAATTATTTTGTATTTAAAATATTTAATATTAGTCATGAAATATCAGACCGCAATAAAACTCTGTTTAACCTGTTGATTCATAATGTAAAATAACTATAGCCTCTGTATTTTCTTCAAGAATTACTATTAAAGAATGCTGACAAATTTGTATACTCAACAATTACCAAGATAATGACTCTAAAAAAACTTAGTCCGGCAGGTGGCAATAATGAGCTTGGCAAATATGCATGATCATAACGAAAACGAACGAGATCACGTCATGTGGACGAAACAAAAATGGCGGCGTCCTTGAGTAAGAGAATACTATCGGTATGTTTGGTATGAATATTCGTTTGATTAACAGTAGCTACATTATGTGTTTTATTTATTAACTGGATGATGTTAATGTTTTAAATTATTTTACTTTTTTGAAATTCCACTGGAATGACATGCATGCGAGCTAGCTGGTGTTAGTCTTTGGCTAACCCTTCGCTGTTGAAGGGTCATAATTGACTAAAACGTTTAACGGGTATTTAATATTACGTTTAATATAATTAAATCCTTAGATCGCGCGTGGGCGGTTAATCATTGCTACATGCCTGAACGGCGGAGCAAGGAGCATACACTCCACCACAGCTTGTTATAAGGTAATGTTATGCATAGTGCAATCATTCTAATAACTTATTTATTTAACCGCAGTGGATACACGTGAAACGTTTCGATTACGGTTCTGATGGTGATTGCACTATTACGTTCAAGAATCGGTGTTCAGGTGGAGATGCTAAGTGAAAGGGTCTTTTGCGCTGTTTCTCTAGAATTACGCAGCTCGTATTCGCGTGGGTAAAGGCAATAAACCGGTGACATATGAGGAGGCTTGGCACCCCCACGATATAGGTCATCGAAAAGGATGGCTTTCACATCACACGAGTAAGTCTAAAACCAAAATATCAAAGTCACATTTCTTAAAAACAATTTACTTATGTTTTCTATTTTAGCTCTAAGAGAAATTGTCATTTTGAAAGTATGTAGTGCAATATATTATGATTTTGGAATATATTGATGACGTATTATATTTTCCTGTCGGTTTGAACGACGTGCATTTTATTTCCTACGTGCGGTACATTTACTACTGTTCTGGGTATAAATCGGAACCTACTGAACATATGTTACGTGTGCTTATGCTTATGCTAAGGTAATCTCCATGGAGAGGACGGCGCTGCAGAACGAGTTGTGGAAGACTCTTTCATCAGACGCTTCATATATGGCACTTTTCATGGGTGTCTGTCTGATGAACTGGTGATCAAACGCAGAGGCAACATGCTGATCATCTGTGCTTTGATGAGACAATTTCTGCACCCACAGAAATATTATTTTCTTATTGGATACACTGAGGAATTACTCTCGCACTTCTACAAGTGCCCTGTAAAAATGGAAATTCAGACAGTAGAGGAAAAAGTTGCCTATAAGTATCTGTAAGGGCCGTTTCTTGGCTTGATTTGGTAAAGGAGGGAGATAGAAAGTACATTTACTACTGTTCTGGGTATAAATCTGAACATATATTAAGTGTGCTTATGTTTGGAATGGTTTGTTACTTATCATTGTCTTGTGCTTTTTATATATATGAACCTATAAGTCCATAAAAATGGAAAATAAAGCAATATCTTAACATTTGGGTTACTTTCTCAATGAGAAATTAGTGTTAAATGCAAAAATGCATTTAACTGATATATGAAAGTAACAGATGTTTGATTTCACTTTCATATGAAAGTAACGGAATGTAACAGAACAGTCCCAGAGAGACTGGGGAAGGCATTCTTCAGTTTCAGTGTTACAGCACTAAATGCCCCGCCACTCTCAGAAGACTAGCATGAGGTACGAATTACCTCCAGACCTAAGAGTGTGAAAAGGGTTATAAAGGTGGAGTTCAGAAACCATAGTTAAATAATAGGGCAAAAGGTTTGCAATTAGGGTAACTTTTATTTTGGCAACATCTCAGATGTAATCTAAGTAAAGCAGTGGAAAGAAATAATGCTGTGCATTTTACATTCATTTTCAATATAAATTGTGTTCAAGAAAACCAAGGTTTTGCATAGTGGAGGAAAGGAACTCATTTCAGCAGAGATGAAAACAGTCAAACGTGAAAAACAAATATACAAGCACACAATTCTCAAAGTTCTTGAGTTACACTTTGTATTATTGGTGGCTAAAAAAAAGACAGATAAAGGATTGAGACAGGAGATGATGTCTTTCAAACTACAGGTGTTCTAACTTTATCGTCTTCTCCAGAAAATATTGGCTAAAATTTTTCTCAGGAGTTTCCATTTGTGTGTTTTTTTATATAAACAGGACTAAACTGGAAAGAGTGACTGCGCAGGACTGTGCGTATTTGTTACTAGACAATAAATGTTACACAAAAGGCACAACAGTATTTCAGTGCAGAAGACAAAGGCACGTAATCGCATCATAAAACACAATCTGAATCCAACTGTTTCCTTTACACATCCAACATTCCTGTCCCAAAATGAAACAAGTTGTAACCATTTCATTGGGGGAGGGGGAGGGGGCAAGGATAATGCTGTTATGGCACAAGGATCTCCTTGAAGACCTGGAACAGATTACCAGACATACAAACAAAGGAGAGGAGGATGTTCTAAAGACGCTATAAAGAGCCAGGAGTTTGTACCCATCGTTACCACAAATGGAATATTAAAACTTTAAAGGCTCTCGACCGAATCACATTTCAAGTGTAGAGGCGAAGCGGAGTTCCACAGTGTGCAAAGGCGCTCATGAACAGCTTTGCGCTCTACAAAGGCAAAACCAGGCCAAAAACAAGTAGGAGGTCATTAGGGTCCCTTCAGGGTCCCCCCCTAGTTGGCTCCTCCCACTGTCGCGATAAGAAAACAGCAACTAAGAGCAGTAAGGCACGTCAGACGTTGCCATTCGAGACGTTACATTGCACATTTTCACTCATGCTACATTCACATTCGAGGGAGTGATTTTTGTGAGTGACCTCACCATATCAGAATGGGGATTTTCAGGGAGGAGGTGGTATAGTTTATGATCCGATGACCCATTGTATTTTCTTCAAAATCTGTAGGTACATTTTTTTAACAAACTGTGGGCATAGAAATTTACAAACGAGATGAAGACAAATGTATGCAATATATTGACTGTAGTTAATCCAGTACTTCATTTTTATATCAAATCTTAAAACTTGTAGAAAAATCTTTTATTGTATATATATATTTCATATATTACTGTAAATTACAAGTCTTATTTTTATGTAGACCTGAAATTTACCTGTCAATTACATTTTAAATAAGATATAAGTGAAACTAGAAAAGAAAAAAAAAATTCTTAATATGATCTCTCACTGTATTTCTGAAGATGTTAACTGTTTAAAATTTGCTTCTAATATGCAGTAATTCATTAAGTTACCACATGCGTATGGCTGAGGAATGCTAAACTCAAGAAATGGGAATTGGTTGGAAGTGTAGCAGCAAAGGTCGTGCGTAAACATGTCATGGGTGGGTTTGTGTGTTATTAAGCATAAAAGTGACATTCAGCCATAGAAAAACTCCGATAGAGACATTTGGCGACTGTATACTTAAGCTGGTTGATGGAGTTTGAGTGGGATGGACGTTGATTAAGTGTCATCGTTTGGCTTGGGTGGGATCGTTTCATGCGTTTTTTGGGGGGGATGGGGTTATCCGAGGTCTTGGCAGGTCTTGCCCTTGCATGACTGCAGCTTGATGAGTCTCTGGTTCATGGCTTGCAGCAAGGCAGGATCCACCTTCTTCACGATGTTCTCCAGCTGGTACCGATCGGCCGTCATGTTGTACAGCTCCACGAACGACTGGCCGGAGGGAACGAGGGAAACACGGCATTACGGAGGGAACCCGGGAGGTGAAAGTACGTGCTGATGTGCGAGGAGGGGTGGGGGGGGGGCAGGCGGTACTTACCTCGTGGTCGGCAAATTCGCAGTACTGCATATTGTCGCCCTTGAGAGTCCTGACACAGGCGTACGTGTTGTTGGAGGAATCCTGGCAAACGCAGTCTGGAAAGCAGTTCTAAGGAGCCACAAGAGAAACAGGCGAGACCGAATTAATAAAACCCTGCTGATTAACGTGCTTATGTGACATCAAGTTAGGGCTGAATGCCCAAAGGTAACAGACACGTACAGCCAGCCCGGGGCCAAGTTTGGGGCAGTAGGGGTCTTCAGGAATGTGGCCCTCACCAGTGTACTCCACCAAGAAGTAAGAACGAGACGTACCGCCATGTGGTGATGGACTCTGTGAAGAATGATGGTATAATTACACTGGAATGATTTCTTTTTTTCTGAGGTACTATAAAGTTCCTTTAATGGTCTACTACAGCATCCAGAACAGATAGCTGCCTAAACCAAAACCAGAAACTATATTAAACATGCTTTCCTTTGGATTTATTTTAACCAGCATCTAGTGTAAGTTCCCGGAGCAGCTAGAGAATAGAAGCTAGTCAATATGAACTGAAACCTGATTTGAACTCCAAGCATTCAAAAAGTATATATATTCAGGCCCATAAAGGGATTGGAAAGTTTGGAATAATGTATATCAGGCAGGAGAGTGTCCATCCTAGCACCAGACCTAGAGGACAAACTCTAATTTGCGTTTGCTGGAATCCACCATTTGTGCCCGACAGCAAAGGTCCTGAGGAACAGCCAATAGAGCCGAGGTGGAAACAGAGGCTTCGCTGAAACATTGTCTAAAAAAAACATTAAAGCACTTTCCTTAGGAACTGTTGCCACCCGGGCACAGCGATGCCAACAAGGTAGCAAACAGTGGGCTCTGCGGCAAAGAGAAGACCTGAAGCGACAGATCAGGCAGAAAACAGGCAAAGCCAAAGTTTGAAGGGAAGAACATTCCAGAAGTGGTGGCGGAAATTAAAGCGAGATCTAAAACGGATAATGCTTCATCTGGGGACCAGTGAGGAGGGAGTGTTGTGACTGACTTTTTTGCCTCTCAGATACAGATAGTCAGTGATGATTCACTGCTGAGTGTGGGTGAAGGGCACAGTCCACTCTGATGTGACTGAAAGGTTCACATCACAATGAATGACATGATTTCAGGAAGGTAATTACATGCAAAGTATTACACAATATTTCTATACTCAACAATGTTAGCTTGTCCAAAATTCCATTTTAATATTTGGAAGAGGGGTGGAATTATTTTTTTATGTTTTACATGACACGTGAAAGTAAATGAAAGTTCATATTTTTCACTTTATCCTCAATCCCAATAAAAAACATTACTTCTCAAACTACATTCACTGTCCTCACTGTATCAAAATGTGCTGTAAGGTAACTGGAACCATTTTATGTTGTCTGAAACACCTCTGTACTCACAAGATGGGGTAAAAACGATTGCCCATCCATGTTCAAGGTAGAAATGTTAACTCCAGCAATGTCCAGGATCGTCATAGGCAGGTCAATGGTCATCACTGGGTCCTGGAAGACATGAACGCCAATGTTGCTGACCTATAAATATACACAGGCAAATGTGTATGCACAGAGCGGTTGCTATGGGTAACCTGTAGAGTCTGCTGGGGCTTAATTCCCGGTCCTCGTACTAAAAGCGGCACACGGATGTCAAATTCGTACAGCTGCCTTTTGTCCGTGGGGAGGGAGAACTGACCTAGAACATTGGAATAACGCGTGAATGCAGTCAAGCCTGTAAAAGTCCCGTTAAGCAGATTGCAGAAAAGTGAATTTACCTGTATGGTATCCATTGTCAGATGTGAAGAAAATGTAGGTGTTATTCAGCTCTTTTATGGCTTCCAGCTTGTTGACCAGTTTCTCCACCATGTCATCCACAGAGAGAAGAGTCTGCCACCTGCCAGTGCACATACACCGGGTTCCAAATTATTATACAACTTGGATTTAAGTCATAAAAATATTTTTTTTTGTTTTTCTATTAAACTCGGATGGATGGCATTGTGTCTCAGGGCTCTTTGGATCACAGAAATCGTCTGCAAGAAGGTGGCAGAGTCATGTTTTGGGGGCAGACTTATGGGGAAAGAGCTGGTAGGCCCCTTTAGGGTCCCTGAAGGTGTGAAAATGACCTCCTCTGCAAAGTATATAGAGCTTCTGGCTGACCACTTTCTTTCATGGTACGAAAAGAAGAACCCTGCCTTTTGTAACAAAATCATCTTCACGCATGACAATGTACCATCTCATGTTGCAAAGAATATCTCTGTGTCATTGGCTGCTAAAGGCATCGAAGGAGAGAATCTTTAGAGTATCCTCAAACAAAAGATCTATGGGAGTGGGAGGCACTTCCCATCAAAAAAGAAACTCTGGGAAGCTATTCTGACATTCTGCAAAGAAATTCAAGCAGAAACTCTTCAAAATCTCAATGAATGCAAGAATTGTGAAGGGGTCTTATGTTAAATTGTAATTTGGCCTGTTAAGATATTTTTGATTGAAAGTTTTTGATTTCAGTAAATATGAAAACCTAATGCTGCAAATTCAAGAAATGACCACATCATTTGCATAATAATTTGGAATGCGGAATGCGGTGTACTAAATGCAAAATGTGTGCAAGGACAGCGTTAACAGCAGCTTGCCAACGACTCTACCTTTTGCGGAAAGCGTTGTCTAGGTAACTGATGGAGCTGTCGAGCATAGGATTCACGGGCTGCCGCAGCAACCAATGCTTGTCCTGAAAAACAGGACAAAACCTAAAGATCGTCTGGTGACGTAACGCGATCTCTGGCGAACGTCTCTGCTACGGGAACGCCACCACGAGGACGTCGGTGGGCTCCCGAGTGGGTCGTCTACCTTGCCGGGTTTGTTGAAGCTGCCGTCGCGTGGGGCCTTAACGTTAACGAAGCTCTTCTGATACTGAGGAGCGGCGGTCCAGGGAGAGTGGGGCGCCGGTGGACACAGCATAATGAAAAAAGGCCGCTGGGGACTCCGCTCCTCCAGGAACGTCAACGACCTGTTCAGCTGGGACCGTCGCAGAAGAGCAGCACCAGGCAGGAGGTGAATTCAAAGGGTGGCATTTTTATTTATATACGTGTAATCAAATTCCAAGAAGATTCAAATGACAAAATTAGAAGATAGTTAAAATGAAAGCGTTTTGAAGTGCTAGCTTCCAAGCAGCTGCTTGTATGAATGCAAGTTGAACCTGGAAAGTTTGTACAGTTGAGCATTTGTGCCTGCTGGTATTAACGTTGGAGTGTGACCTCTTTGGAAAGCGATGACAGTTTATGCAGATTGAGCTGGTGTATCCAGTAGTGTGTGTTTATTTTACCATTAGCCTTATTCACACCCATAATTCTCTTTAAAAGAATAGTGCTCACAAGGATGTAAAGTCGAACGCCAAATGTTTCTGAACTGAAGTCTATGTCAAGACAGAACTCCAGGGAAGGGGGGGCTAAGTCAAGTCTCTTCCTTCTGCACTAAGAGAGAGTCTTTAGCTTGGTCTTTTATTTTATGGCAACTTATACTGCAGGTTTTTACTGTAATACAATTAAAAATGTGACATTAGACTAACACACTGCGTGTGTTAGCAGCCTTTCCCTACTTAATTCATGAACTTCATGCACTGTGTTTATAAACCAATATGTTCAAGATTAGCAGGGCATGTAAACTTCAACAACTTCACAATATTTTCCCTTCATGATTCTGATAAAAAAAAAAAAAAAGGTTTAAAAGCCACATATTAACCCTCCTCTCCCATTGAATCTTAAGTGAAGAAATTTTAACACTGTATTCAATGTAATGTGACTATAACAGATGAGTCATCCCAAAACCTTATGATAACGTTGCATAATAAGAGATCAGAGGTTCCTCGTAGGGTTACGAAAAGTTATCCTGGGCCAGTTCGCATGCACGGAGGTTAAATCACAAAACCATATAAGAGAGACCAGAGAAAAAGAACCCAGCAGTTTGGCAGGAGACCAGTGATCATGCAATTCCAGAACAGAATTCATGTCACAGAAGGCCATGGAAAGGCAAGAACCGACAAGCAGAATTTTATACAGACTCCTGCAATGTTATAAGGATGCATATGGTTTGCAGTGTATCAGGAAGTTCATACTACCTGAAAGTCAACATTCCATATATACAAAACAAAATAAAACCACTCACTATTATGGCTAATGGGAAAGTGAACACACACCAATGCGTGGACCAGCTAAATGGTCTGGCACTGCTTTTACAGATGGACACAGTCCAGCGTTAAACACCTGCAGGTACTTAGAGGAAGACCCTAAACTCTGGACTCTACTGCACGGCCTTGCAGACAGACAATCAGAACTTACAACAAGGTCTGTGAGATAGTCCTTTTCATAGCTGTCTCCATGAATCTCTGCCTTCCCATTAACAGAGAGTGTATAATTGTAGTACTCAGAATTCCCCACCTACAGAAACAGAGAGTAAAGAGTTTCCTCGCTCAAGAAAATAAAAGGTCAGCAACAACGACTTTCAAAACAATTCTTTTCTGGTTGTTTTGTACTGCAGTTAATAATTAGGCTTTGTGAGGGCAAATGACATTTTCAATTAATTGCTGATAGTTTAAGGAAGGCAAAACTGAAGAGGGCTGATAAACTCCGACAACATGGGCTAGAGTTCAGAAGGGCTTTCACTAAAGAATTTTCACTTATCTAAAGAATTAGCAGCTAGGCACAAGTTTCAAAGTGTCAGCAAGGTGGACAAGTGGAGGTGGTGAGGAGGAAAAAAAAAAAGTCACAGAGAACAGGGAGGAAGTAGGGAGTACTTCAACTAGGAGGGAGGAATTTAAGGTTCAGTCTTTCTCCCAAACTTCAATATTTTGTAACTGCATTTCATCAATTTCCAGAAAACCATCCCTACAAGACATTTGCTATGTCACATGATAAAACGCCTTCAGGTGATTCAAGAGGCGCGTGGTTTTGAAGTTAATTATATTTCTTTTATCACAGAGCGCTGTATACTTTTACAGCTTAGAACTACACATTTGAGTTTACAGAAGATACAGGCTGAGAAGGAACGTGGCATTTGTGATTAAGCAGCATAAATAAGTGTGAGGGTGATGACCAAGCACATGACCCACCAGCGCATGCCACTGGTCCCAGCCAGGAGGAACATGGGCCACACCTCCAGACTGCTTCGCTCCATACTGTAAAGGCAGCAGAATGGTTTATTTACAGTCAACTGTATGCCTGACGGTCAGAGGCAAATCAGACACATACTCTACATACACCAAAATCAACTCAGAAAAAGCGACTATTCAGAAATAGGCATAGACATTTAAATTACATCTAGTTAGTAAAGAACTGAGAGTCAAAAGCATGCAAATATTTGAGAAGCTGGGAGAACACTACAGTACACAGAGCTGACCTGGTTCAAGTACTTCCCTCCGTAGAAGGTCTGATAAAGCTCCTTGCTGAGGTAGACGGGGAAAGCTTGGGTCTCGGGGCCAGTCTGCCAGTCTTTGCTGCTGCAGTTGCCCGACAAGGAGTTGTTGTGGACCATGTGATTGTGCGGGTACCTCCCTGACAGGATGCTGCTGCGACTGGGGCAACAGAGGGGTGTCACTGTGTACTGGACACACCCCCCCCACCCCAAAGATGACAACCAGAGCATCAATTCAGTGCCCATCAGACAACAACGTGGCACAACTCGTATTTTTAGAGGCATGGCTTTTGGGAAGAAGCAACATCTGCAATGAAGTGGCCCAATTATTTTTTTTTTTTACTTACCGCACTGGAGAAGGTGACCCCAGCATCACCGATTAGAGCTTTAGTCTTTTTCATAGGTGTCTGTAGAGGACATAAAAACCAGTATAAGCCACAAGATCGTACATAGTGTTAATGACATGATTATTTGTTCATCATAAGTTGCAGAAGTTTATTCTGTTCCGGCAGACACACATTTTTCAATTGTATTACACTAAATAAGATTCACTGATGCTTCACTCTGTACAACTAAAGCTGTACAGGAGCTAACGTGCAGTTTCAGGAAAGCAATAAGACAAGTCCTGCCTCAACATGACACTTTGTACGCCTCGCACAAAATTAGAGATAAAGGTGTGACTCCACCGAGACCAAAATGGACGACATTTCATTCAATTTTACAAAGACCAAGTTTCGTTAGAAATATTTTTGTTTGTTTCTTTTAAACTCACCAGACCCCCGAGCTCCACATCCAGGTCGTCGGTAACAATAAGAACGATGTTGCTGGCTTTGGTGCATTCTGAACACCTGAGTGTGCAGGTGAGCAACGTGAGAAACACTACTGGGTTCACTTTCCAATGACGGTTCCTGATCCCGGACCCTGCCGTAGAACTCGCCATGAACGCTTCACACCGGTTGCTAGTTAGTGTGTCCAGAGAAGACAGTATGTAATGTATCTAATGCTGACATTAGGCTGCTATCACGGTGGGATGGTCTAGCGAGGTTTGAGGAAGTGCAATTCTGCGGTCATATGACTTCTGTTGAATTGGGGGACTTTAATCTTTCGACGAGTGTTGCTTAATTTAAATGAACAGATGTTGAACAGAGTATTTCCATTTTATTTAAAATGTCTCATTAACGTTAATGCGGTAGACTAGATGTCATGTCATGTGAAACAGAACAATAGTGTAACAAAGCGAACCTATAACTCAGATACCTATTGGCTAGACTACTACTGCTGAACGCATACTCGAGATCATTTCTTGTGTATTTCTGTTGTGTAAAAGGAGATGTGAATTTTTCCACGTGACATTAGCCAGCTGTTTGTTGTGAATACAACTACGAAATAGTTACATACTCCGCTTCTAAATAGTGTCGCTCTCGCAACGAATCACACCAGCGTTTTTGTGGTGAAACTTAATTCGTTAACTCATTAACGTGAATCCTATAGTGTTTCGCCATTACTTTACAAAACATGCAGTGCAAAATGCAGAATAAACATGTGGCCCAAGTTCATTAGCTAAGCTAACCTAGCTATTGAAACTTCGATTGCGACTGGTTTTACTTGCTAATTTTGCTTACTTCCGTCGGAACTATTTTGAGTGTTGCACATGTAAACACGCCGGGACCTGTGGTGAAGTGACAAGTAAACTGTAAGACTGAGGACGCGACCAATTAGCATTTAGCTGTCTAGTTAGGTATCGTAGTATTTTTAAATGGAGGCAGTTTATTTTTCATAACGACTATAATATGCCAGGTATGTTAGAGAGGTAGTGAAGTAGCTAGTGTGCCGCACAACCATGGTTCCCTTGAAACGTAGGAAGGTCACAAAACCTCAAACTGCAAATCAACACGGTAAAATCTGTAAATTTAATGATGTAGCTATTTTCATCATTGAAAGGAAAATGGGCGCATCCCGAAAACGTTTCCTTACGCACCTTGGAAAAAGCAAAGGGTTTCTGATCGAAGAATCTTACAGGTAGGACCTAAAACGATATCGTCATGTAACAGAAAAACAAGCGAGTGTAGTGATTTTATGGATTATTATTTTTGAAATAATAGCTTCGTTTCGTTTTGCAGTCCTTCCGTTACTCACGTCGTGTCAGAAAACAACACTGGAGATGAGGTCCAGGCCTGGATTACTGCCCAGACAGGAGAAAAAGACGAAAAAGCATCCATCAACTCTCTCCATCTGTTGGACGTCAGTTGGCTGACGGAGAGTATGGCAATTGGACATCCGTTACCAGTTCAAGACAGACACAGACTAAAGGTGATGGACATTTTTTTCGTATGGTGTCTGACGTTATGTAAATATTCTGTCAAGCTGAAGCTTCAGACACAGGATGATGAGTAAAGACACTTCAATGTATTTTATAGATCAGTCCAAAGCCCTCTGCAAATGAGGATATGATTGCAGTGAAGAGTTATGCCTGTCAAAGGAGAACGCCTCTGAAACACCACAACACATTTCTTACAGTGAGTTCTTTTGTGTGTATTACATTTTTTTACACTGACTGTTCACCACATTCACTAGTTTTCTGTTGTGGTGTTTTTGGCTTCTTTTTTTTACTGCCCTTGTCCACTTGCATTGGTAGGAAAAAAGAGGTAAATGCCATGAAATCACCAGCATGGCAGTGCTCCCTCTATCCCACAGGAACCCCTGGAGATCTTGGCGGAAAATTCGGAGTTTACGGAGAACGAGGGCAGGAGCATCGCGTTCCGGAGGTCTGCGTCTGTCTTGAAGGCCCTCCCTCGAGTTGTCCGCAAGATGGACGACCTAACGAACCTTCCTTGCTTGGGCGAGCATTCCCTCAGGGTTATACGGGTGAGAGAGAATTTGGACTGAAATAGGAGTTCATTTTGAGTTAATCCTTTTTTTTTTTTTTTTTTTTTGATTGAATGTGAATGTGACCTCGCACCATCACAGTGAAGTTTGGGTGATGAATAGAAAACTTCCACACTTTTAGGAGATTTTGGAGGACGGCACATCCAGGGAAGTGGAGTCAGTGAGACAGTCTGTGCAGTTCCAAGCTATGAAGGCATGTAAACACCCATCTTTGAGTTTATAGTGCCACACATTCTATAATTCTTAAATGTTCCTCTAAAGTTCTTTTGCTTATAGCTGCTTCTTGCAGGCCCTCACAGGTATTTTTGGCGTGGGGGTAAAAAGTGCTGATCGCTGGTTTAGGGAGGGCCTAAGAAGCCCATCAGACCTGATTCGCACAGGCCAAAAGTTGAACCACACCCAGCAAGCAGGTACACGATTAAGCGAAATACTTTTGTTGATCAACGTTTCATTTGAAAAATAGTTGATATTCCAAACTTGTTTTTTATTGCATATACATTTACATTCATAATGTAGTTTTATAAATGTAAAAAGGGAAGCTGTCTGTCTTTGTTAGGAGTGCAGTACTATAACGACCTGAACACACCCGTCACCAAACGGGAAGCAGTTGCCATCAGCGGAATAGTGGAAAAAGCAGTGAGGATGGTGTTGCCCGGAGCAATCGTTACACTCACAGGTGGATTCAGAAGGTCTGCTCCAAGTGCATTCACATTTGTGCATTTACATGCGAGGACCTAGTTCATGTGGCACTGAGTTCATGCTTCCGCCTCCCACAGAGGCAAGGAGGT
The DNA here is from genome assembly GCA_025802075.1 of Tenebrosternarchus preto. Lineage (NCBI taxonomy): Eukaryota > Metazoa > Chordata > Actinopteri > Gymnotiformes > Apteronotidae > Tenebrosternarchus > Tenebrosternarchus preto. The sequence continues at coordinate 14,775,096 of JAOYMR010000014.1, forward strand.
TGGGCACGACGTGGACTTCCTCATCACCCACCCTGAAGAGGGGGCAGAAGAAGGTCTAATGACCAAAGTTGTAAATTGGTTGGAGGATCAGGTAGTCCTGCGAATGTACTTAAATGATGCTTCAAATCCAGTCCAACATTTAGAAACTACCACTAACCAGCTAGAATGGGATATTTGAATTAAATGGGTTATTTTAATTCAGATTTGGTTAACATTTGGTTATGTTCCTGTTTCTTCTGTTTCATTTCCAAGGGTTTGCTGTTGTATCAAAAAACAATGAGGAACTCTTACTTGGAGAGCCAAGATGGCCCAGCTTGGCCTTCTCATAACATCGACCGATTTGAGCGATGCTTTTGCATATTCAAGCTTGAGCAAACCACAGAGGGCTCTGGCACCACACAAGCTGCTGATTGGACAGCGGAGCAACAGGCGGGGCTGTCCTGGAGAGCAGTTCGAGTGGACCTTGTAGTCAGCCCCTACTGCCAGTTTGCTTTTGCCACACTTGGCTGGACTGGATCCAAGGTGAGGGAATATAATGACAGACAAAGAATACGTACAAAGAAATCGATCACATGTTCCTGTAGCTGACTCAGTAGAGCATGGTCCTAGCAACTCCAAGGTCATGAGTTTGATTCTCAGGAAGCACATGTTCAGTCCTGTTGGTGAATATGTATGTTCCTGATGAATATGTAAATTCCTCTGGGTAAGAGAAAGTGACAAATGTTGTAACAATATCTGTTCTGACTAATCAATAGTTATTTAACACGTTACATCAGACAAAGTAATGCTGTATGATCTTGTTTAAAGCGTTTATATTTTAGTTTAAGCGTATATCTGCATCAAAATTTCTAACAGGCCTAGCAATGGAAAAACTAACAGAGAACCATTTCCTTGGGCTCATTAGCACAGTTCTAAGCTTTGGTAGCAATATTAGCAATATTGGCGTATGGTGTGCGGCGCTCCTTTACAAGATTTCTCTAAACCCACTGCAAATATTGTTGTTCTTACAGCTGTTTGAGAGGGAACTGAGGCGCTGGGCGGGGCAGGAGAAAGGCATGTCCTTAAGTAGCCACGCCCTCTACGACAGCAAACGGGTGAGTGAGGGAACGGTGAGATGCTGGTGGCATGTCAACAGTTGCATCTGAACCCAGATCACGTTTTAAATGGTGTACCTCAACATTCACCACACGGGTCTGAAAAAAAAAAAAAACCTGACATTGTGCACTGTTCAAACAAATGCCTGGACCAAAAAAAAAAAAAGATTTTCAGTGGAAAATTTCCACTGGCCTTGTAATTCACTCAAAGACGAGGCTTAATCTGTGCGAACAGAAGCACCTCTTGAACCAATATAGCATGAGCTGTGCCGCACTTTTGTACTTGGAGGCAAATAACTTCTTATGCAGGAATTCCTACCTTTTCTAAATATTTACCTGTCTTTTATTAAGTTTTTGCAGTTTGATTCTCAAGCCTTTACTGTTCAAAGCCCATGTTGTTACCAGGCAACGCTGAGAGTGGGAGGGGTTTTCTGAGGGGGGGGAGGGGTGTCAGGATGGCAACAGCCTCCGCATTGCAGTAACGAATAGTATCTGCGGTTTTAAGGATATCTTGATCGTTGCTTTTTACAAATGTGCTGTTTAAATATTTGCTTGTTGGTCATCTTCATATGTACCAATATCTCAGGATGAGCTCAACTTAAACTTCAAACAACCTTTTCCAAACACCAGTAACTGAACTCTAAATGTCCTTTGTATTTCAAAGACCACTCTCACACCTCATACCTCTCTTTATACCAAACATCTTAACAGGAAATGGAAAACCTCAAATGTAGTGCGCACACACACACACACCCTTGCTGCATAGACTGTTGTGACACTCTTTTCAAGCTTGTGGCCGTGATCTAAAGCCCCATTCACAAACATGTGAGTGTGGCTCGGGTCTTCTACGACCCGCCCTGTGGCGGGAGTTCGGACGTGGATCCGTGAGAAGGCAGGGGGGGGGGTGTCATCCGTGCTCAATGGGGCCTAATCCCGTCTTGACACTCGCTTTTTCTCTTTCCCAGGCCATACGTGTGAAAGCAAAAGTCTTCTGAATAGGATCGGAGATTGGGAGCAGCGTCTCCGTGCTCCCGGGACAGACAGGAGACGGTGGCCGTGGCCGTCCTTCAGAGACGTGCCGTGGGCCGGGTGGGGTGGGTGTAGGCGTTGGGGGTTTTGGGGGGGGGGGAGTGGCGCAGCTCCGAGTGGGTTCCAGCTGATGTGGAAGCCGGTGGCCCGACCCCCCACCCTCCACCTCCACCATTACCCTGTTATCACAGGACTGGAGCTTGTTTTTCAAATAAGACCAGTTTCACTGCAGATCCATTCTTTGAAGTTGTTACTGATTAGAATCCCTAGGGGAGGGTTAATGGGGGGCATTGTAGTCAAACTGATGTGATTACAAGACGAGCCGATGTGTTATTTGGGGAAAGTTTCCAAGGTGGGAGCATCCAAAGGTTGTTTTAACCTAAGAAAATGCAAGTCTGTACAAAATCCACCTAATCTTATAATACAAATACTAATATTACTATTACTACTAATATTAATAATACTCTGTAATTATTGTAATCTTTTGTAGCACTCAAGGTAACCTTACATAACATAAATCAATTCAAAAGAATAAAATATTAAAAGTATTAATACTGTTAATACTATTTTATATACTGTACTTATACTTTATATATATATATAGTATATACTGTACTTAATATACAGTATATAAAAAAATATAGTAAAATCAACATAAAATAGAACATTAATATACATTTATGTTTTTATGTTATCATACTGAAAACAACCTGGAACAAAATTTTATGCAAAAGACATCTTTTGCCCAACACTCAAAACTATAGCAATCACCCCCTGCTGAAACATAGGAGTAAACAAAGTAGCTACACATCAACTAAATCCCTGTAATATGCATGCAGTCAAAATTGCAACTCAACACACCAATTACGCTCCCTCACACATCTAATAAAGTCATACGCAGGTTCTCTCGTCCCTTGCCAAAGATGAGCAGCCGTGGCTTACTAGCGTGAAAACCTGTTCTGTTTGCCTCCGGCTTTTGGCCCCAATGTGGGGTGAGCTCTGGCGGGGGTGGTCGGAGGGGTTAGGGACGACACGTTTGCGGCCTTAACGGGGCAGCAAACAGCGCCCATTAAAGATGAAAGGGGACCAGTAGGGGTAATCAAAGGCGATCACGGCTGGAGGCCCTTCAGCCTCCGAGACTGTCGTCTGTGCCAGAGGCTCTGGAAGCTGAGCAGGAGGGAGGGAGGGAGCTTGAGTGACACTTTCATTGCAGATAAAGACTACAGCCAGGTACAAAAAAAGTAAAAGAATTACACAAATAAAATACACAAAGGCAAATACAAAAAGACTTCAACTGCAGACTTGGAGGTGTTAACCTGAAGACTGAAACTGGAGGTGTGACCAAAATGTATTCAGACTAACTACTAATCAGTAAACAGTGAGCTTATAATGAGCTGTGACTGGGAATGTTTAATTCAGCTTTCAGTATGATTGGTCCTACTTTAAATGTAAAGCACTTTAGTAACGATATGGCTGTCTGTTCATGTGCTTTCTCTACATGCACAAGTTTCAATTCCATAAAAGAACTAAAATAACCATTCAAAAAATGGTTTTGAATTTAGTATCATCTAAAACCACTGGCATCTGGATACTGTCTTTTAACCGTCTTTATCCTTTTCTGAAGTGGAAACCCCCCTTCATGGGCAGATATTTGGTGGTACTGAACTTCCATGCACACAATGCTTCCGCATCCAACCTGTCTGGCAGTGAATAGCAAGCAGGAATCTTGTTACACATTTTATGTCGATTATGTTGATTTTTTTTTCTACATCTCACTGATCAGAGACCAGATTTTCCCCACCTGTTTAGTAGACTTGTACCCCTGAACATCAAGATGCTAATACATCAAGATGCTAATAAAGCACAGAGGCAACACTGTAATCTGTGCTTTTGTTGGAAGGCTCTCTGGGACATGACATTGTGATGGCGTCTCCTGTTCCTCCCATCTGTCCTCCATAAAACCATGGTGTCTCTACTGTAGCTCTCTCTCTCTCTCTCTCTCCTGACTGTCACTCACATCAAAGTAATTCCTGTCCTTTATCACGGCTCAGAACTCAAGGAAGCTGGACCTGGCTGTGGGACTGTCCCCTCATCACACACATTCCATGCTTGAGCACAGAAACTCCCCAGCCGTGTCTGAGAGATTTGCAACAGACACACAAAGGCATGGCTCTGGGTTTTGTTGTGGTCTTTTAATAAAAGAGAGAAGATAGCAATGGAGATATGATGAGAGAGAATTGACAAGTTATCTGCCCTTTGATGTCATAAATGGGGAAAAACTAGGTGGTGTTCATTTGAATTTTGGTCACCTTGGGGAGATTCTTTTGTATACTAACTTGAAGAAGACTTAAAACATATTTTAAAACGAATTTAAAAACATATTTCGGTAGTTCCCTAGGTGTTTTTAAGTCCACTATAAGAAATGTGAATATCATAATATTTAGATGTTAAATCAATTTATTGGTACCTTATTCATTTAAAGTAATGACTGGTTAGACTGGATAGACTAGATAACTGAGGCTGTGAGACTGTGAATATACAAACAATCAATTTATAAAAACTAATATAATGAATATAATGAATATAATGAATGTAAACTGATTTAAATTTTAAGATTTACGCGATATTCTAAATGAAAAATCATGAGTGCAGTACCCACCTAGCCATAGCCCGCCATAATCACTATTTTAT
>JAOYMR010000014.1:14790949-14809984 GCA_025802075.1 Tenebrosternarchus preto
TCGTAACCCCCCCCCCCCCCCCCCCCCAGACGTGGAGGATCAGCACCGCAAGCAGAAGTGGCGCTCTTGCCTTCTGTTCCTCTCGAAACTTGGCCCACTCCTCCGCCGTCTGTACTAGATTCCACACATCTGGCATGAAGATCACAACGGTTTCCATTTTATCACCGGACAGCAGTCGCAGCTCAGCCATTTTGTGCCTTAAACACAGACACGGGGACAGCAGAGTTAGCAGAGAGAACTAGACGTCCATCAGGACTCAGCAAAGGATTCTGTCTTTACACGACTAATAAAACAAACAAACTAAAAAAAAACTAAATCTGTAAAACATACTGATGATAAGAAAAAGCACTACTGACGTATCCACGTATATAACGGTCTACGAGACTGACCACTGCGTGCAGGCCGAGAGGTCCAGCGCGGTCTGCTCCTTCACGCAGCGCACCGCCGTGCGCACGAGGACGCTGCCGTCCTTGGCTGGCACCGCCCCGTCTGCCGTAGGACACCAGGACCCTCCGGGGAGCTCCAGCTCACCGTTTCTTTCCAGCAACAGGAACTGCATTGCATGGAGATATGGCACAGAAAATGTGGAACAACAGCGTAAATATTAAAAAACAAACAAACATTTGGACAATAAAGTTACACAATATATAATAGCCATTATTATATTATTGTATTTTACACTTTTGAAGTCCTGCGTTTAACTGTCAGTGAGGTGTCTTTTTTTGTTGCTGTTTTTTAATACGGCAATATGCATCTCAAAAAGGTAAAATGTGCCACTATATTCAGTACAGTGTTTTGTTCATATCATGCATCTGTGTAAAAGAATGATTAAAAGACTGAAAATTCACCACATTCACTGTAGCAGAAATCCAGGGCAGACTGAGGGCAGAATGTGCTAACCTTAAACAGTGTAGTAGGGTGAACCGTATCTCCATGTGCCTGGCCATCCTCTGTACAGCTGCAACACTGAGAGTAGAAGTCCTCGATACCGGGCAAGGACAGTAGCATCACCTTACACGACAACCAGGGGGAAAAAAAACCCCAAAAGAAACTGTGAAATTTTCACAGCGTCTGAAAACGAACGAGCTGAAATAACGAGCCTCGTCGGTCGTGCCTGGGACTGTTCCCGTAGGAGTACCTTAACGGAGAGCAACTGGTCGGCGGGATCGGGCTCGGGGCCTCCGGCGTCTTCCTGGGGCCGACCGGGGCCCACGTGGAAGAAGCAGGGCCCAGCGAGAGGCAGGGGGTGCTTGGGAGGGAAGCTCTCCGGCCAGCAGAGCTGCACGTGGAAGAGGGTGGAGGGGGCATGCAGGTGCGGGTAACGTCGCTGCAGCTCCAGGCCGCCGCAGGCCTGGCTAGAAGAGGGAAGCGGAGGGAAGCGTAAAAACAAACAAACAAACCATCCTGCTGCAGTCAGTGCACATTTGGCGCTGGACATAATCCAGCACCTTAAACTGCCTTTTTAAAAAAATTCATAAGTAGTTCATAATGATTTTCCAGAAAGCATTTGAAATGCAAACCCCATAGGCCTAAGTCTAGAATAAAGACTTATGGCTTTAGCCTAGCATACACGTTGTCTACTGGGGCAAACATTAAGAAATGTATTATTAATATGATGATGATCATCATCATCATCTTCATCGTTGTTTTGCCCTAAGCACAGCCACCTGTCTCGCGGGAAGCGGGAGAAGAGTGGGGTGCTCTGGGTAACCGCGGAGCTGCTCTTCTTCGGCACGTCCTCCTCGGGTGGAGCTCTCCATCTCCTCCTCTTCAGGTGGGTGCCGTCACTCGCCCAATGGGCACCGCCCTCTTCCCTGAGCCAAAACAACAGAGAGCAGGGGTCAAGGGGGTGAGGGGTGTGTCCGTCTGCCTCTGAGCCCACGTGATTGGAGCGAGCATGCAGCCCATCGGGGGATGGGAGAGCGGAACCAGAAACCGAATGGCAGCTTGAGGTTTTGCAGAGAGTCCAGGCCAGAACCAGGCCGAGCTATGAACGGCAAGAAATGACCAACCCAACATATCGAAGCACAACTAATGGCGCTGTGCTGTAGGGCATAAAAGGGGTACAAGAAAAAAAGGTCACTCACCAGCGGCCACCTCTTCGCCCTCCTACAACCTCGCCGTGTCTCTTCCTGTTTCCCCCGCCCCAGCCGTCGAATGGAGATGTCCAGGGCAGCTGTTGGTGATGGGGCATCTGGTGCATACCACCTGAGACATCAGCCAGGGAGGAAATCAGGATATATACGGAACCGATTTGAAACACTCTGGGGAACTGTGGTTCAAGTATCTTTGGTTATTTTAATAGCAACCGTTTTTCACCTGGATTTGATTGCATACTTGGAATAAGTGGTGGAATTTTGGGCGACTTCAGGAGCGGTTGAGGTTTATTTCCCAAGATTCCCGGCTTCATGTTTGTAGACATGGAAGGCAGCAATGGAGGAGGAGACTTGAACGGCTTACGGCGCATGGCGAAAAGCAGGAAACAGGAAGTGCAATTAACTTCCGAAAAATTGGAGGGGAAGGGGGAGGCTAACACCAAAGTTAGCCCTACCACGTCACAAACGGGCACCCTACCTGCCCGTTAAGAGCCTGCACTCTTTGGGCTGTCCAGCTGACGTTCTGCGACGGGTCCTGCACTGCTTTCACCAGCACCTTCTCACCAACCAAGGGCACTCTCCCCACCACAACACTGCAGAGTGGAGATCGGACAGCATGAGCTTATCGTCACGCGGCACTGTACCGCGCTCACTGCGATCTCCTCTCCAGGAAGTGCAACGGGAAAAGACGCAGACCTCATAGGGAAGCGCACCTCCTGGTCTACCATCCCGTGGTGGTCTTGCAGCTGGGTGACGACTCCAGTGAAAACTCGCTGCCTCATCTGAGAAGGAATACTCGAATTTAGAATAGTGCGTGAGGAACATTTTCCGTTGCTGTTAAAACACTTGTTTATGGTAAAATGTACCTGTGTGTCCATATCAGCTTGCTTCTGTTTGCGAGAGGGGAATTCAAAGAGACCTAAGTAATACATATAGCAGTGGAAATACATTCCCTTACTTTGTAACAATCTCCTCCCCAGCGTAACCTGTACAGTATATTCCGATCTCCCCAGCGTAACTTGTACATCATATTCTCATCTCCCCAGCGGTACAATAAGCTGCCGCACACTCCGCGTTGCGCATCCTGCTACGCCTACTTTGAGCGATACAGTCGTTTTGCACAAAAGACAAACACGGGAATAATTCTACATCATTCTTTGTGTTACATGTCTTCCAGCAGTTCTAGAGACAGGAATATACAGGTCCAAATGTAGCTAACTAGCTAGCCATCTTAGCTACCTAACTAAGAATCTACTTACTTTATTAAAAAACTATTACGAAATAACGACAACAAAATCGAATACTTTATTTTACTACCAACAATAACACGCTGGTTTAGACAATGAGTCATCTTAAGTGATCAAATAGGTCGTTTCCACATTTCATGTGCTTCTAGACATATGATTAAGGAAAGGTTCATCTATTGCTCTATCCAATGCGAGATCGAATATGTGCTTCTCGGACATCTAGTCAGCGAACTAGCAAACGTACAAGCGATACGATAGCTATCCTAGCTTCCTACAGTATTAGCTAGCTAACCTAGGCAGTTACCAACTCACCGGCAACTACATTCAGCTACGTTTTCACTCATTATTGTTCCCCAAAACAGTAGTCAACACATTATTTGACAGACGGAATATTTACATTTCCGTTTAGAAGACAAACTCACCTCGATCTTCTTGTGTCTATCGATTTGTCTCCCTGGTCTTCTTTGTGGGATAAACTTAGGCGATCCGTCGCTGAGATGCATTACTGCCACCTAGCGACCGTCACCTGACGGCGAGGCCGAGTACGTAGCCCTATAGGACCCACAGGACACTTGGCTTCCTTATCATGAGTTTATTTACAAGCCAAACTGCACATTTGACGTGATTCTCTTTAGCTCCATAGAGTTTGCCGTAGAATTTCCAATCTATTCGGTGAAAAATGATATCGCCGTAGCATTAACTGGACTCTCACACCGGCTGATATCGCCTCTAACCTTTTTTCAGTATTCGCAAACCCACGTGGGGAAATGGCAACCGATAGACTTCAGTTTCACGAGATGGGCTTGGACGATCGCCTTTTAAAGGTATTTGTCTCATTAGAAAGCTTAATAGTCTGTCATTTTAAACCAGTGTCAAACGAGTAATCCGCCGATTTGACATGTTCATCACATGTCAAGAATTTTAGCACGAAAGTGGCACGATACTAGCTAGCTAGCTCTATAGCTACTGTAGGCCAGTCTCGGTTTGCTATGCTAATACATTAACATTGGATTCATGACGATGCCTGGCTAGATCTCATAGAGCACACAAAACACTAAACTGTGGTGTATAATTATTCCAGGGTAAGGGCTGAAAACAGATAGCTAACTAATTATCTAGCAGTATGTCACAACCTTTTACTGTTATAGCTAGCTAACCTAACTAGCGTTAAAACCCTCGGTATACTCTCATCGCTATTGCGTCCTGAGCTTAGACCGGGTGGTAAACACTAGCTAACTATCTTTGTACATTATTTCGTGTCTTCATTCTCTTGATTTCTACAAACCCTATCAGGCGATTGCAGACTTAGGATGGGCACAACCAACTCTTATTCAAGAGAAAGCCATTCCTTTGGCCCTGGACGGAAAAGATCTTCTTGCCAGAGCACGAACGGGTTCAGGAAAAACAGCCGCCTATGCTATTCCAGTTATCCAGAGGATCCTTACCTCTAAGCAGGTAACGCATCGATGTGTTTTCATAATTTTCCCGGCAAACAAGCCTATGGAGATAGACTGCATTAACTATTGTGAGCTAGTGTCCCTCTCGCATCGTTTAATTGGCGATGGAGTGCGTGGGTCACAGTATAAATGTTTAGATCAGTGAAAGTGGATGTTTGATGGTACTTTATTTCTGTGTCAGACCGTACGCGAGCAGGCAGTCCGAGCGTTGGTGTTGGTACCGACCAAAGAGTTGGGCCAGCAAGTTCGGGCCATGATTTGCCAGCTCACCGCGTACTGCTCCAGAGACGTTCGAGTGGCGGATATCTCGGGCAAAGCTGATGTGTCGGCACAGAGGTCTGTCCGCTTGAACAAAAATGAATACATGCGCAAACGAATGGGCGTTGTGAATGTAGTTGAAGTGTGGGTGTGCGTGCTGTTTTAGGCCCATACTGATGGAGAAGCCCGATGTTGTGGTTGGCACCCCGTCTCGTGTGCAAGCTCACATTAATGCCAAGAACCTGATACTGCACTCTGCGCTGGAGATGCTGGTGGTTGATGAAGCTGACCTCCTCTTCTCTTTTGGATTTGAGTCTGACCTCAAGAGCCTCATATGGTGAGAGTTTCAAACCTTTCAAAGTATGAGGCCGCTCTTCTCATACTTTCTGCGGTGCATGCGAGTTAAATAAATGTAGAAGCTTAACCAAATGGTAGATGGATAAGTGAGTATGATTAACTCTGTAACTTGAATTCATTGATCCTTTACAGCCACTTGCCAAAGATCTACCAGGCTTTCCTTATGTCAGCCACACTCAATGACGACGTTCAGGCTTTGAAGGAACTGGTTCTACACAATCCTGTAAGTTTTTCTTTCCCGGGGAGGCAGTCAGCCAGCATGACTGGATGTAAACGTCCCACACATAAGGCATTTTGAACAGGCAGATTGAGCCCAGTCTGGGATCACACTGGATTATTCATCATCTGAAATTCTGAGAGGGGGAGGGAAAAAAACCAACAACAACAAGAAGTTCTGCATGTTTGGGCTTCCTGGTCTCTGCAGGTGATCCTGAAGCTGCAGGGTTCCCAGCTGCCCGATGGATCCCAGCTGCAGCAGTACAGTGTGAAGTGCGAGGAGGAGGACAAGTTCCTGCTCATTTACACGCTCCTCAAGATGGGCCTTGTGCGCGGCAAGACGCTCATATTCGTGGGCAGTCTGGACCGCTGCTACCGTCTGAAGCTGTTCCTGGAGCAGTTCGCCATCCCCGCCTGCGTGCTGAACTCTGAGCTTCCCGTTCATTCTAGGCAAGTTCTCGCATGAGGAGGAGGAGGGGGGGGTGCGTTCCACATTGGCCCAACAGACGATACTTCAGATGCTGTGATATTAAGTGCAAAAGAATATCTTTCAGATGAGATGCATTTTTGGGCATAACAGATTCACTTTGGGTGTTCTGCTCATCTTCTCCTAGGTGTCACATCATATCGCAGTTTAACCAGGGATTTTATGATTACATCATTGCCACAGATGAGCAAGGGCTTGAACCCCCAGAAATTGCTTCCCAGAGTTCAGAGAGCAAAGGGAAGAAGAAGAAGAAGAAGAATTCAAAGTATGGATTGTTCAGACAACATGTACTGATGCACTTATGAACCTATCGTGCAAACAGTCTTCATGTCTGTGTGCTAAACACATTTATGCTATGTGTTTTTCATTTTAGTGTAGAGATGCGAGTTCATTCACGAGTGTTGTTTGGATTTTTGCTGTTTTTTCAGAGGTAAAGACAAAGAATATGGTGTGTCCAGAGGCATTGACTTCCAGAATGTGTCAAATGTCATCAACTTTGATTTCCCCCCTTCTGTCGAGTCCTATATTCACCGAGTTGGCAGGTGAACACAAACTCATTCACATCCGTTGATTATAAGTCACATATATGCCTTCCTCATGTTTTTTGCACTGTTTTCTGCAGGACTGCTCGAGCCGACAACTCTGGCACCGCCTTGGCTTTTGTTTCCAGTTCTGAGCTCCCCCTTCTGGAGGAGGTTGAAAGTGCTCTGACAGGAGGTAACATTTATTTGAGTAGATAGTGAATAAATTCTTTATATTCTGTATAAAATGCTGTACAATTAGTCAACATCATACACAAGATGCACTTAAGCACATTTTGAAGTCAATCTGAAACGTTTCTTCCATACAGACAACACAGAATGCATACTGAAACCATATGGATTCAAAATGTCGGAAATCGAGGGATTTAGATACAGATGTCGGGTATGACAACTACTCCCACTACTTTCTTTCGTCATTTTTTTTTTTGTCATATTTAAAACAAGCACACGGTTGATTTTGAAAGCACGTCCCCCGTAGGACGCCATGCGTTCCGTCACCAAGCAGGCGGTGAAGGAGGCCAGGCTGAAGGAGATCAAGCAGGAGCTCCTGAACTCGGAGAAACTCAAGGTGAGTACAGCCGCACCGTAACCCGCTTCGGTTCAGCCCAAAAGCTCTTTCCCTCGAGCCGCTTCAGCCGAGGCGTCTGTGTCGTGCAGGCGTACTTCGAGGACAACCCCCGCGACCTGCAGCTGCTTCGTCACGACAAGGACCTCCACCCTGCTGTCATCAAACCCCACATGAAGAACGTCCCCGATTACTTGAGTAAGAGAGCTCCCACTGGTACTCGATTTCCGTTGCCGTCACGTAAGGGTTGAGGTTACCGGTTGTTGGTTTTTTTTTTTTTTATTTGTTTTCCTGCTTCAGTTCCAGCCACGCTGAAAAGTCTGGTCAATCCACTCTTACGGAAGAGAAAGAAAAGGACCAAAATCAGCCCTAAGGGGGTTGTGAAGACTGCCTTTAAGGTGAGACAGAAATGACGAGAATAAGTAAAATAATAGACCCTTGCTTGGGGGCGGAATAACCTTTTGTAGACTTTCTTTACAGAGCCAGTGATGTGATGGAAAATGACATCACATCTACATAATGTGGCTGAGTAAAACTCCTTAACCAGCGTGTCCTCTCTCCTTATGCCTGCAGAAGAATGCCAGAGGTAAGAACCCCCTGAAGAGCTTCCGCTACACTGGGAAGAAGAACTGTGGCAAACGGAAGGGCAGGTCCTAGTGCCACTCCCCCAGAACCAAGACCCACCCTGACACCGCCGAGATTCTGCAGCCACCGTCCCCGAACGTAGATCTGGATTCTACGGACATTATAAGATGATGTGTCCTCTCAAAATTCTTGTAAACCGAGGACGGATAGAACTGGAAATAAAGAGCAATAAGACCACAAGTGCCTGGTCGTCAGTGAACAACAGCCTGGTCCTCAGCTGAAGTGCACAGGCCTCCTCCTTCAACAAGGGCCGACGCGGACAGAGGAAGAGCTAGCGGCATCCGTTTAGCGCTGGACACATGCGAACATGCTAACCCTCACAGTTGTTCGTGTTAATTGTATTATTTTAGGGTGAAGCGTTCCATTATCTGTAATACTTGCATAAAAAGCATATCTGGTTGAAGCTCATTTTCTTCTTTTGTTTGGGAACACCAGTTTCTTCCAAACCCTCCCCCACCTCAACAGAAATGGCAGTGTTGAATCCTCATTGGCCAGTTAGAAATGCCACTTCTGTCAGCTGAGTGATAGAACCATCATGTATTTTCATATCTGAAAGATTGCGTTGTTATAGCAGTTTGACTATAGTTTAAATGCCTTCTCCAACACTCCTGTGTTCATTTCATGGTTCAGACATTCTCCATTTGTATGTAATTTAAATTGTACTCCGTCATTTTTTATTTATCGCTTTTTACATCAGAAGACGTAGATTTCACATGTCCAAGTCTTAAGTGAGCAAGTCAAATGTGACAAAAACCCCTTAAAAAATAGCAGTTATTTTTTATTTAATTTTTGAAGGAGTGGGGGGGGGGGGGGGCCATCAGTTAAATTTGATTTTTTTTTTTCTTCAAATGATTAGCATTTCAAAATTCACATTTAAACAAAAATAGTTTCCCATGACCTTTTAGTGATCTTTCATCTGAACTAGGTTTTCCCATTCAGATCCATTGACTACAGAAAAGCAAATCTGCATGACATTTAAGTTTTTTTTTTTTCACCTTATTGGCAAATTATAATGCGTTCATAAATGTCGAGAGAATAGTGATGGAGGACATATGCAGCCTTATTGAGAGAGAGAAAAAAAATCCCACAGCATTGGTTTGGTAAAGTTATGTTATTCAGAATTTTACAGATTGAAATAACTTCCCAAGAAGGACAAGAGCAAATGTTAATCATACATCAAGTACATTAGGACGAGCAAGATTTTAAAAATTACTAAGTACAAAGTGATTACATCTGCACAAACCAAAAGATGTTACAGTATATTTAATTCCTAAATGTTAACCATGTTGCATATAAATACATTAATCTTGGAGTATATTTTGCAAAGTTAGCTTTATACACAACTACACGCTGACCTTGGCCATTATGGCAAGTTACGACTGAATAAGCTAGCAGTTTTGGCAATTACAAGAAAGGCACCTCAAAAGGTTCCCCAGAGCATCTTGTCATTCTGGACAAGGAAATGCCATCGTTGACACGATCCAACCCTGCAGCACAGGGACACAGAAGCTGCACTAATTGAGCAACACCACCATCAGATCACTAAAACAGTCAATTCCAGTAATTACAAGCAAACACGCACGTTAAACCCAGACGTTTTATGAAGGCTGTCTACACCAAGCTCTCCAAAACGGCGAGTCTCCTGTGCTTTCCCCCCCCCCCCCCCATCATATAGAAGAACAGCACAAGGAGGAGTTAATTTTGTCTTTAGTTTGTATGCGAGCATACAGCTCTCCTCTTCTAGGTCCCAGACCACAGAAACCTCAAGATGCACCCAATTTAGATGCACCCGAGATATGAAACTTGGGGATCACCCTGTGTATCAGGTGCAGTTTTATCTGCACTTTTTTGGCAAAAAAAAAAAACAAGTCATCCATACTGAGACTTTGTGTCCAAGGTGATTGTAGGCTCACTGTAAAGAACATCAATGCTGCAGGCTTGGCAGGCAAAGTCTATAAGTCTCAAAGACCAGCATTTAACACGCCCAGCTTCAAAACGCAAAACAAAAGTCATCAGCGACATGTTCTGGACATGTCTGTAGAAACAAACTGCTGTCCAAGAGTAAGGAGACTGATTTCAGAGACTACACTGTAAGGCTCTGGTCATGACTTCAGCAAAACACATCTTATTTTAGCACCATCTCGACTGGGAACATATGTAACAATACAACAAAACCTGGCTTTTTGTGTTTTTTTTTTTGAATGAAGGGGTTATAATTTAAAAAATGATTGAAAAGGTGGAAGCAATCACAGTAAAAGTATGAATTAACAGACTATTTCACATTTATTTAGAAAATAATTCAAATTAAACACAACTCTACAGAAAATTACCATAACACTTGACTGCATACTGGGTTCATCGCCTTCAGCTGTGAGGGGATATAACCTAATCCCACAAAATACCTCAATGTAAGTGCTGCAAAACTGTTTTCCCCAGCATTAACAAGACTCATGACAAGCTACACGCTTGCTCCTACTCTACAAAGCGTTTCAGTCCAGAACGCAGACAATAATTAAAAAACTCGTCGATTGAAATGTATGCGTCTCCTAACAAACCTAAGGTGGAGTGATTGGTCTAACTGGAATGCACAGGTTAATACCCAGCCACCTGCAAGTAAGGCACAGTGGGGTAGTGTGACTTGACTCTGCCCCCCACCCCTCCCCCCTACGTTGGCCATTTTCCATCCTAAGCTGACTAAGGTAAACCGTAACAACGCCATCTGGAGGGTTTTACCGTAGGTCCTACAGCTGGAACACTGTCGGGAAAGCGAATTCTCGCACAGCAGAGCAAGTCAGGTGTAGTCTGAGAAACCAGCCCCCTCTGACACTTCAAAAAAAATAAACCGAAAAGAAAATGAAACACCGAGTTAAGCGGGTCGTTCCAGATCCTCGAAATTCACTGCAGCCCTGGTGGCATCTGGAAGCACTGCCTTCTCTGTGGCTCCACACCAGCCAGGAGAGAGCGAAAGAACGCGGAGTAAGACGAGGGGGGGAAGGGATAGAACACGGAGAGGGAGGGGAGAGAGAGAGAGATAGAGAGAGAGAGAGAGTGTGTTCCAGGAGAGTCCGTTCCACCACAAGTTCCTCATCACATCACCTCACAGCATGAGTTCTGCTTCCGTGCCTGACGGGAACAACAGAAATAGCACATACAAGGTATAACCTCAATGATACATTTATGTGACAAGACTGAAGGCACCTAAACCAAGCAATACTAACCGGCTAGGTTCAAAGAGCCAAATCCAGCTAATCCTAACTGTTTGGCCAGGCTACAGCGAGGCACAGGAGAGCCCTTTGGCTAATTCTGAATCCACACGTGTAGCCCAGACTCGCGCACTAACCGTTTTGTAAAAGGCTTTCGACTGATTGCCCAGATGCTCTGACTTCTGCACCAAATCGTCCAGCTTCTCTCCCCTTTCCAAAAGGGACTCCATAGTGTTGTGCTGTGAGAGGAGAAAGTGATTAATCAAAATACAAAAAAGGATGCAGTCCGTTTACTGCCATGAATAACACGAATGATATTTTGATACTTTGAGGTAACTTCGCCGTATATTTGGTGAACTAAAAGCAGTAGTATTTTTTTATTTTTAATATTTTTTGCTGTGCTGGCTCATGAATTTGAAATAGGTGTGTTTACAGATAAAGCATTCTGATGTGTTATGTCTGAACAAAAAGGAATGCGTTCTCTCATAGTTAACATAACACAACCAGAAACAAAACAAAAAAAAGTCACAACCACAGACACAACAACAGACACCAGTAAATGGCAAATATTCTCACCAGGATAATTTTCGTTTCATCCAGTTCAGCTTGAACTTTGGTCATGGCATCGGCCTCACGTGGGTTCTATCATAAAACAAACAAAGCAATAAGGTGCAGGTGAAGAATAATTCAGGTGGCAGCACGGCATAGCAGGAACCACTGACGTCTGGACCCCTCCCCCCCACGAGTCCCACCTGATACTTGGCCAGGTAGCTGTCCAAAGCAACATACTGTACAGTGGCAGGAGAACCCGAGGGCCAGTCGATGCTGTTCACCTGTCGAGAGAACTCTTCCAACACCTGCAACAGGGAGTGCAAGGCTTTGAAGAAAGGACGGCAACTAAAAATACTTCATGTCATATAAGAAAAACACTTTCAACCTCTGCCTGCATTACACAAGCTTGGTTTTAAGGCTTAGTTAACTAGCACCTGCAAACCCCGTCACCAAGTATTTCCCACCCCACAAGTACACACCTTATCGAGCAGCGTGAAGCACACTCTGGAGGGGTATTCACTGTCGGCAATCACCACCCCACCGAGGTTGTCGTTTCGAACGTACACGTGGCACAGGTATTCTATGGGACAGATAGCATCAGCTCTCACAGCCTAGGTGAGCTACAGAGAACACATTGCTACGTTTGAACCGGCAACTTTCACATATAGCATCTGCCGCATCCTTTTCCTTTTAGATCTTACCAAAGGTATACTTAACGACAGCCACAATCAATACTACATATTTTTTTAAACATCCAAAATAGTCAGAACAGAGATTCCACACATTCACACAAGTACAATATCTATGTGTCATAAAGGCATACTTTGAACTGGGAACTGTGACTGAAGTTGTTGATGAGACTGCAAAAATTATTTCATGTGAATTATATCAAAAATGTTCCATAGGCAGTTAATTAAAAGAAAACAACCTGTACTATATAATAAAAATAATAATAAAGGCTGCACTGATATTCAGTAGAGTGTCTGCCCTGGCAGACTTCGGCTGATAATCACCAGCTGGCTAGTTCCCAGTTCCAATTATAGTGAAAGTAATGACTGCGGAAACATCATCCCTCTAATTTACACTTCTAGTAACAGAGAAAGTAATGACCGGTTCTGGATAATTACGGTTCACTGCGCAGTTTCAACACTGTCTAACGCAGGCCTAGCTGTTTCCAACAACCTTGTACCAACCTTGTTCTTTTACAGAAGCACGACTCCCTAATGACGAGCGTTCCACTATCAGTGCGCTGGTGAACGTCATGAATTCCTGTACACTGAATGACGTAAATTGTACAAAAAGGGTATGCGATGAAGCCATTATTCATTACATACAACGTTATACATATAACGGCACAGCAACGAACATTAAAGGCTGCCTTGCTCTATTCTTTCTGATACCATTTTAATAGTTGGATACCTACCTGGACCGCTGAAAAAAACTAAATGAAGACAAGTCAAACGCGGCTTTCAGCAGATTGGCTTTAGTCGACCCTTTGTACAACACACTTAAACTGTAGAGTTTCATGATGCGTTTTGTAGGATTTATTACCTAGCAGACCTGAAACAGAACACACAGATTTTTGAAGCTAGGTAGCTACATAGCTGATATAAGTACATTAAATCACCAGCTATCGTAGTTTTCACAAGGTAAATATTTCTAAATACCATTCTAAGGACCAACATCTTGCACAAACTCAAACTCTATTGTAGAAATAAATCCAATCGCTCTCCGAACATTCGGATTAATGGGTGGGGTTTACTCAGTAGTGCTAGCCAGAATTAGTTAGCTAGCTAGCATGTTTAGCATAGCAAACGTAACTGGACGCGTACACAGAGACGTGTCACAAACGATTAGTTAGCTAGCTAGCTGGGTATGCTAGCACAGTTAATATTCAGAGAGTCAACAGGCTAGGATAGCTAAGCTACTTCACCTGACCGATGTCATGCAAACCACAATTACCTGTCACAACATGCTTGTCGCCATAATGTTAAAAAATGGAAATCGAGTCTTACCGTTCAGTTCTGAATCACAAATTTCAGGCTGGGTTAATTTACTTCTAAATCTCTAGCTACAACTTGCCAACCTCACGTTAGCCGGTTGAGTAGTTTCTTTCTTAACGCTAGGTGTGATAATTGTGCTTACTCAAATGTCTTTCTTACTGGTGGATAAAGGAAAGCATACTTAAAACAACTCCTGTAATGGAATTTACGGTAGTCAAAGTGGTGCTACGGAGAACAGACGTTAAAATCAGATCTTTGCTTCGGAAACTTGACTGCTAGCTAACTGACAGTCTTCGGAAAGTGAAAGAAGTAGTATGGCGAAAATATTTCTGCTATTTCATTTCAAAATAAAAGTGAGCCAATACGGAGGACGAAAGGTTACGCATAAAATAAATTAAATAAAACCATGAACAAATTAATTAATCAGTAAATGTGTTAAATAAAACAACAACATAAACGTCATATACAATCTATGATAGTGGAAGAAAATCTCCGCAATGAAAAAGGGATAAGCTTTACGGTAGCTACACTACCGATAATAAAACGATAATAAAATCTCTCTTAACTTTTCAGCAACTGTTACAGCGTCTTCTCCACATGGCAATCTAAAACAGCTGAGTTTGTCAGTTTTTCTTCAAAATGTTAAAATACTGATGGATAGTACAATAAAATAGGTTAATCTATTCTAGGCTTTTGTCAAGGTCTGTATTAATGACTAGCTATAATATTCTAGCTACTTTCTTAGGATAAAATACTGAGAAAAATAACACAAATAAATACATCTAGAAATACATAAAAGTATAACTATATAAAATAATAATTTGTAGAAGTAGATAAAAGCATAAATATATAAAATATATAAAATTCCTATGTTTAGATACATTAATTTATGTATTTCTATAGATTATTATTTTATGTAGTCTACCAGAGATGTATGTCTGCATTTACTTAAGGTATTGGATGCCTCAATGTCCCTCAAGACTAATAAAACCTGTTTGTTTTGTAAAACCTGTCTATTTATCTAATATTTATTTATGTATTCTTTTTGTCACATTTATTAATTTACGTAATATTTATTTGTAATTTGTCACATTTCTTCCTCCATCGATGAAAAGTAAATACTAAATAGTGTCAGTGTAGATTTAATTAACATTGAAACATGTATTATGTATTTTTATTTTTTATTGAATTCTTAGTACAGTTTTCTTCATGTTTTCTTCAAGACTCTAACGGAATTCAAATATTTTATTACAAAAAGCTTTTAACACATGATAGTACAAAACGAGTATTCTTACATTGGTGACAAGATATGGTCACTGTTAAACTTTCTTTGATCTCAGTTTTTTTAATAGAACAATATCCAGTTACGTTTATACTCTCTGTTCCACAGTGAGAATCTGCTTATCTCTTGAGCTTGTAGACAAACTTCTGCAGTCATAGCTCTCTAAAAACGAAATATTACTTAGGTAGGAAGCCTTCAGAAGATTTGTGTTAATTTCTGCATAGACGAGATGCCTGTCCCTAATAATCATCTATTCCAATCTCAAAGTTGTAGTCTTGCGTTGGCTCGGTCTCCTGGAATTCATCCTCGAGAGGACCGGGTGTCGTTGAACTGTCCAGCGCAATCCAGGAGTCAAACCAAGAGTCAGTACTCTGTGTTATTAACGGCGTGGTTGTGATAGGGACTGGAGTAGTGGTAGTGGTGGTGGTGGTGGTGGTTGTGGCTACGGTGGTCGTCATGTTGGCTCTCAGCCTTTGCATCTGTAGCCTGCGTAGGCGAATCATACGCAGACGGCGAAGGCGCTCGTGCTGGAGGTTCACGCCAAGATTTTTTTTCTCGTCACTGCCACGAACGATATTTGTGCTCCCAGTACCAGTGCCGGGAAACACCCTAAATGGCTTCCTGTTGCTCTGGGCCATTATTTGTTGAATTCGGGCCCAGTTAGACTTTGTTAACGTGAAGCTGCAGGACGTGGCGCCAACCTCGTAGCCCACCATGCAGAGCCTCGTCTGAGGTGCGTAACCATCCGCTCGCGCGGTTACGCGGTACTCTCCGGGGTTTAAAAGTCGCCAAAAATCACCCGTGGAAGCTTGTGTAAAGAGAACAGAAGCGTTAAAGACAGTATATGACGGTGAGGTTTCATTATAGTGAACAACATAACCTACACTACAAACATTTAAATACAGAGTGGTTAAATTAAACAAAATACAAAGTAGATTTTACACAAAGTAGTCGTTACCTGTTTTGACGTCGTGTCTGATTCCCTCCACTGATATTGTGGCATTTGCGATTAGGTTGCCCTGTACATCCCTTACCATACCTTTGATACCGCGGTGAACCTGGTTGGTCACACATTTAGATTTCTTTTTTTCAGTTCAGTTTTTTTTGTTTTTCATTTTTAAGTTTAGTAATTTATAAACTGTATCTCCAGACATATTTTTGTTTATCTGAGTGTTTGTGTCCCTCTTTCTTACCTGCTCTATAAATGCTAGCAAGGCCTCTCTGTTGTTCTCCCACTCCAAAGCCAGCTCACTCTCATGGGGAAACTTGTCACATCCCAAGAAGATGGATATCTCAAAGCAGTTTGTGTGAAGGTAACTAAAATCATTCATGCCTACGAAAAAAAATTGTATTTATTATTAAAGGTTGATTTAAGATTCTTATCTTAGTCTAAATTAACACTTTGTAATTGAACATTTGCTGAATTCAAACACAGACGGTTTCAATAAGTTGTGTTTTATCAAAGTTGGATAAAAGCTCTCCAAAAGCTTAGCACAGCTGTATTTTTTCTCACTCACTGCCTACAACAGGCCTCCAGCTGGCACGGTTGATGATGCCCTGCCCCCCCGTGACGTCATCGGTGTGGCAGGAGCCACGGTACGTCTCGGTCATAGTGAGGTGGCTGTGGGCGTAGGTCGTGGCCAGCCAGCGGAACATGTTCTCGTCGGGCGTCTCCCGCAGGGCACCCTCATTCTGCCTCTGGATGCGCGCCCACGTCTCCTCGTTCATGCGGTACTCCAACACCTGCCGGCCGTCGCTCCTCCCCGCCCCTCGACCGTCTGCGCCGATGGCCCGCGGCGGTCGCTGCATGTCGAAAGGGTAGGTGACGATCTTCTCTCCGCCCTGCAGGTTTGCTCCCAGGACAAACGGCGTCCGTTCCATCCAGGCAATTATAGCTTTAGTCTCAACGGCAACCTAAGCAGACAGCATCAACAGAAGTGGATGGAAGCAGGTTTCACTAATTTAATATTCCTTTTGGGGCAATGATTTCAGGTTCAAATCCCACCTCTGCCAAGTTCACACTGTTGGGCCCTTGAGAAACTGCTTAACTCTCAGTTGCTCAAGATGTATCCAGTCACAATTGTAAGTTGCTTTGAAAGTGTCAGCGAAATGTAAATGGTCCACGCCGTATTACATTATGTTTAGTCTAAGTAGCCATTTCAATATGTGGGAGTTTCTGCTACTCTGGTGGGACTATGGTGATAGAGCTGTTTCTGCAAACACGTGTTTGTACCTACCGAGCCATTCAAGAAATTCTCAGGCATGGGGATGTGGTGGTTTGGTACAACACGAGGCACCCAGCCTCTGTCTTCTGCCCCCCACAAAATGCTGTTAAGGTCAGGAAAGTTCTGGAAAATGTCATATCCCTCTTCCGTCCAGTGGCCCAGTGCCCAGTTTCCCATTTCTGAGCCCTATTAAAAACCCCCAAAAACAACATAAAGCCAAAACAAAATCCATCAAAAGCCATCTATAGGAACATCTAGTTACCACTGAATATTAACCACAAGCAAATAATGAAGTATAAGCCTATTTGGAAAACATTTCTCACCATTTCATAAGCCAGGTCGTAAGCATCTGGGTTGAGAGAGGGCACCAGATGTATGCGGACTCCGTCCACCAGGTGGCGCACTCGAGGGTTGTTGTCATTGTATTCCTTACACAGGAACTGCATGAGCAACAGGAGGAGTTCTCTTCCCAGAACTTCATTCCCGTGCAGTCCTGCTGTGTAGCGGAATTCTGGCTCACCTTAAAATAGATACAAAGGGCCAAGAAGTTTTTTCCATACTTCAACTATCACTTCGTCTTATAGTTTTTTACTTATATATATTTACTTATATATTTATTTATTTATACTTTAATGGTCATACAGTAATAGTCATATCGATGTTGCACTGATGATTGAAATATATCCATTTGGATGGTACCTAACTCATGCTCTCCTGGGTTGTCTGAGATCTCCATTGCATACATCTTCTGTCCTTGGGAGCTCTTTCCGATGTTGTAGATTCGGGTGATGTTGGGACATTCTTCATTTATCACCTTCATCATCTGCGCAAAACATGCTGGCAGTCAGGAATGTTCCCACAACGCCGAAGCTGAACACCACGGGCAGGGCCGTACGTGTTCGGACAAGTCTTTCCCAAGCCTGGTGCTTTAACCTCAAACACGTCGGCACTTTGCGTGTTCAAAAAGACGGAGAGAGCAGTCTCACCTGCCTCATCTCCTTGTAGTTGTGATGCCTGTAATCCAAATCGTCAGTGGGCGTCACGTCGTTCTCGGTGTGGTAAGCAGCTGTTGGAGCATGAGTGTTTTACATGCACGGTTTTCAAAGCGACACAAATCGGCCTCGAGTGTGGTGTTTTTGTTTTCTTTTAAAAGCCCTTGGGCCGACATGTAATTGCTCTTTAGGGCTGGCTGGATGCACCGAGCTGTGGACGCTAAATGCTTACTGGGTAGGGGGCAGGCGAGCACCTCCAGTCTCATGCACAAGCTGCCGTTCCAGCTCTGAGGCAGGATACGGATGTAACGCGCCACTACTGCCTGCAAAAACTCCGTCTTCACAGGAGTGTCCTTATCCACGTTGCCGTAGAAAAGCTGAAGAGCAAAGGTCATGTGGAATATTAATTTTATACCAAACAGGAAATTCCTTGAATCAACAGATTGTTTTAGTATCCATTTTAAATATCTAGTGTTACATAAACAAGGGACTGTGATGTCTCCCAGACGCAACACTCTTTGGGTGCTGTTATCTTAAGTTGTTTGAATGAAGTGAATAATCCATCACCCATTCTGCATAGCCGTCGTGTAGCACCGTCCAATCACGACTGTCGTTGCTGAAGGCCACAAAAAACGACGACACAAAGTCATCTCTGCAAAAGACCAAGCGCCTTAAGTCAGAATTAAATTTTCCCGATATCGTGAACAGTGGTGTAGTCCTAAAAAAATAAGTGAGGGGTCGCACTTGGACTAAAGGCGGACTGCGGAGCCGTAGACCGAGCGGGGGGTGGGTGCGGGAGACGGTCGCCCCCCCCCCCGCCAAGGGAAAAAATTTTAAGTTACAGGTGCCCGCAGGTGTGTTTTAGCACATTTTCACGACTAAATGAACACTCTCAACATCCTAGGTTT
>JAOYMR010000014.1:14812149-14823862 GCA_025802075.1 Tenebrosternarchus preto
CCCCCCCCCCCCCCCCCCCCCCCCCCCCCCCCCCCCCCCCCCCCCCCCCCCCCCCCGCGGCCCGGGCCCCGCGGACAGAGGGAGGAGGGGGAGACAGATGGAGAGATGCATATTTCACACTAGAATCCAGTATAATTTAAAACATTTTCTAAGATCTCACAGTCCAAACTCTTTAAAATATGTTGTTTTAAATAGAGTGTAAACGTACAGTCAGAATAATCATATTCCTCATACCAAGGGGCCACAAATGGCGGGGCTGTGGTCTCCTCTACACACACACACACACACACACACACACACACACAATAAACAACAACAAAAATTAATTAAAAAGAGAGAGAACAAATGACTCGTAACTTTTTCCTACACCGCTTGGATGTCTTGTTTGAATGCTTAGCTGCAGGTACTTTTCCACTACTTTGTTTACGTCCAAAAGAATGCCCTTTAAACTTGTTAACCCATTCATTTTCCATCCACACCCTCTCATTAGTGCGATGGGACGAGCCTTGGAGTACCTGGGATTGGTA
Organism: Tenebrosternarchus preto; assembly: GCA_025802075.1. NCBI lineage: Eukaryota > Metazoa > Chordata > Actinopteri > Gymnotiformes > Apteronotidae > Tenebrosternarchus > Tenebrosternarchus preto. Next base: position 14,812,677 of record JAOYMR010000014.1, read on the forward strand.
AGTATATTCTCGGATCTTCAGTGGTGGTGGTCTCCTTGCCTTTAGAGAGTAGGTCGTACTCCTGCACCTCATCTGTCAGGTTAAAGAATAAAATAAGATAACCTCAGCTTAATCGTCAGTTCACTCCACGTTTGGCGCCTCTGCCGTCGGTTTAAGTCTCTGATTCGGACGTACGTTTAGCGTCCCAGTAATCAGGATCATGCTCTTTTGGGGTTTTGGTAAGGGAAGGCAGCATGGGTTCTTCCTTCTTGACGGGAATATCTGTGGGAGAAAAAAGGAAAAGGGTTGGTAAGAAAACATCGACTGGTCAGGAGTGCATGACTTGGAACATTAAAAGCAATAACAGAAGGTTCCACATTACAGCAACAGATTTCAGCAGTTAATGGGGGCCACATGTTAGAGTTCACTTATTCAGTTCTGAAATCCATAGAATAGAATGTTTTTATTTCTTCTGAGAATTAAAAAAGCAATATAGATGACTCTCATTCTTTCATCCCAGTAGCGTGAGAATACTTTCTTCCTTCCTACCATAGTCTGGCTTCTTCTCTTCAGCTTCTGGTTGTGATTCTGTAGTAAATACTGACAAAACAAGTGCACTTGAAGCAACACTGAAACTCTTACAACATATCATTGATAGATTTGTGTCAACCTAAAATTCTGTATGGGTGAGATCTTTGAGGATGATTAATACGTACGTTTGTCCCATCCAAGTTCTGTGAGGAGCTTCTCTTCTTTCTCCTCCAGTGTTGTTTTCTTGGTCAGAGGAGTCTCAGCCTTACGTTCGGGAGGAGGCGTGACTTTCTGTTTGGACGTGGCCTTTGGTGTCTTGGGTTTCTTGGTAGGTTTTGGTTTCTTGGTTGGTTTTGGTTTCTTGGCTGGTTTTGGTTTCTTGGTGGGTCTGGGGGGTTTTGGTGCCTTTACTTTGGATTCTTTCTCAGCTGTTTTCTTGGCCTTGGCTTGGGCAGGAGAGGGGAAAATCATGAACACAAATGAAGTGGAGAAGAAGTGTTGAAACAAAATATAACTGCATAACATAAGGTCCATTTATTTTCAAATGTGTGCTAAGGTGCAAAGCTAAACTGCACGTTGAATTAAAAATCAAAACACATGAGTCCAGGATATTAACAATATTGTCTTATAAATCATAACGATTTCTAAACTTATTTAATGTTTAATGCCAGTTGCTCTTCAGGACTTCCTTTAAAGCAAGAACACATATTATTTTGTTCTTTTACAGATGGCATTTGTCATGGCACAATATTGCCATCTTTCCACTGCCAGCTCATTTCAGTATATTTCTCTGTACCAAATAAACATTAGGTCTGTGGCACCTTAAATGAAGGAAAAACAGTAATAATAATATTTCCCTTCAAGAGTTGCATGACGTCTGGATAAGATTCATCTCACCCAGAAATAAACAAATTAAAAACTGACATATCCAGTAAGGATTTGCCACTGTCTTAGGTTAATGAAACCTTCTGCACACCCAGAGGGTGACACCCATACATTTTGTATTCGTAATTGCACACAATTTACAGACCAAAGAGAGGCTGTAAGTTGTAGGAGTTTTACAGCTATGAACTACAGCCACATTGGAAAAAAACAAATGAAATACTTCAGAATTCAGTCCAAACCACAGAGAAATAAATCACATGCATGTTTGAGTAAGCCTAATTTACTTGTAAACTATGGAATCCCCTTCATGTTTCCTTCAAAATTCTGCTGTCAGTTGTTACTTTTCTTTGCAAGGCGTTTAACTCTTTTTTTAATGTAAAGGCAGTGAAGAGACACTAGCTGTGAACACATAGCAAAAGGCTTACAGTTGGAAACCACTAAGACAGACAGCTTTGACTGCTTCAATGCAAACCAAATGTTACGTCTGTTTCTTTTCCTGCCCGTGCAGGCTAAAACCACACGGCAAATGTGTTATTAGCCGAACGGTGAGGGAAGAACGGTGGGGATTGGGGAGCCCTTTGCATTTTTCATGACCGCGCTGTTTTTAAGAGTCATCATCTGTGATTTCCATCAGCTTTACAATTCCCCCTGTGCAATCTCTTTTCCATTCCATACTCTCGTTGCCACACACTTCTGGAAAGGAACAATGCAACATACTGTGCTGGTAGATGGGACAGTTCTACTTTACTGCTGAAGAGGAAGGAGACTGCTCTGAACGCCTGCCAGATCCGTCAATGTGACAAAACCCAGCTGAGGATCACAACTTCACAGCATTTGAAACTGTGAAACTGACTGCGAACTGAATCCACAAACAGCCCGCTTAACTCTGTGCAAGTTCTTCTCCGTCTTTATTTTGCTAGCACGTGGAAACTGGAAACTCTGATGCTAACGGCACTAACCTGCTAGAACCTCTTCAGGAGACTTTTTAACAGGTTTGTTCTTTCCAGCTTCCACGTCCACGTCGTGTTCGTCCATCCGAGGGACGTCCGATCGTCGTCCTTCTGCTTCTCTCCTCTTTGGATCAGCCGCAGCTGCCTGCCTCCTCCGGAATCCTCTGCTAGCCTGGTCGGACCTGACAACGGCGTCAGCCCCTGCGTCTCCGACACACGTTAAAATCCAGCAGAGTGCAAGCAAGGTGAGGCAGACCTTCAACCTCCACATGGTCGGCTGCTGTCCACGAATGCTGCAGAATGGGAAGAAAGACAGAGCTGACGCACGGGTCTACGGATCCAGACTTGCAAACGCAAAGGAACGCGTCAAAGCACAAACAGATGGCCTGTCGGAGAAGTGGACATAGTTTACACGAGAAGTCCAGTGGTTCCAAAAACAAGCAAGCGCCCTTGTATGAATGTTTTTCGCACCGGGAAAGTTGCCAGAGGTGGAACCAGCAAAGCCAATAATGAAATCAGAGGTAGAGCTTGTCTCAGCTCAGTGTTGCACTTCAATTCTGAGCTACTCCTCCAGTCAAATTCCTCTGACAGCCCCCTCTGAGAGAGCAGTGAGAAGACAAATCCTGGGGAAAAAAAATCCTGGTCTGAGGAGGGTACTGGAGGGAGTGCTGAAGGAAGGGGGAGGGTTAAGGACTGCAAACATACCGAGCGTACAGACAAATGATCTATAAAGCTTCCTCTAAGAAACAAATTGAGTATTTCATGGTAAAATGTCTTTTTTTAGCCCAGAACTAAAAAACAGAACTTCTTACAAACACCTCTTGCAGTAAAAATATTCTCATAACCCACCATGGTAGGATGGCTTTGTGTAAGTTTATTCCTTGACCACAGAGTGAAAAGTTAAGGCCAAATATATTTGCCTTTAACGGATTCGTCTTTATATCAGCCTTCCCAAACCCTAACTGGAGGATGGGATGATGCTTTCTCCCACAGACATGACATGATACTGGTCGCAGGTTAAATCATTCTGTGTCACTCAAGACACTTGTCTGGCTTGTTTTAGAATGCAAAATTGTCCATATGGTATCAGAGACAAAACAAAAAGAAAACATTTTTGGAGAGATTGATCTAATTTTAGGGGCTCTATTAAACTTTTTTGGGTTGTCTGAGCATTGTGTTTTTTCTGCCAGAAAACTAGGCTTTTGCCAGTGATGTATATCAGAAGGAAGCCAGGACATCTGTTTGCAGATAGCATCACCCTGGTGCTTCTCTGCTGTTTTGAGTTTAGGTAGGAGTGTATTTTCATCTTATTACTAAAAATAGTGTGCACCACGAAGATGAGCTTCGATCAAAACGTGTCTTTATGTTTTAATGGTCAGTTTCAGACACATAGATGAAAGTTTAGACATAAATCTAAATACATCTGATCCACAAATCTTAACATTTCACGCACGCATTTGAAACTGTAAACAGCGATATACCGCTTCTATATGTTTTAGTAGCTTACACGCATTGTTCTACCTCAGTACAGTATTTTATGCGTAATAGGCCATAGACCTATTTGGACATTCTTTGCAAAAACATAGAGAGGTGGCTGTTTATCGGTGATACAGATGGGCATGTTAATGAAAACCACGTGTTATTTTGCACACAGATGTACTGCTTCTGGGCTCGTGCGAAATAACTTCAAACGCTTATTTATTGCAGTTCGTAACGGTTACTTTGTATCATTAGAGAGGCTCTGCGCTCCATCCGTGCACGTGGCTCCCTCTCTGCCTCTCAAGCTTCTCCCAGCAATCCCACCCAGTTTGTGTTTATAAAAACCCAACTGAATAATTGCGTAAGCCTAATATGTTGCATTTTTACACCGATTTAACGTTTAATTTATTGATGACATGTAGGGCACGTGCAGTGATGTTAAGCATGTTATTTATCCAGGATGCCAGGTAGTAAATACCAAAATACATATTAATGTAAAAAATAAACATTTTAATATTTTTGAACACAGAAAGAAAAATATATCAAATGGCAATGAAAATATTTTTTAAATATTAAAAACGTGTCATAAATACATCTCTTACGGATTTTATAAATAGGCTATGGAATGCCATATATAATGCTTGGCTTGCAATACAAAACTCCTTACAATACAAAACTCCTATACACGAGATCAATTTTTTATCAGTCTTATTTTGTGTTCTTTACTTTTTCGTTCAAAGCCGACATCAGAACAACGCAAGTGTGTTACTGCTGAATGCGGAGGTCAGGAAGTTCCGTGGTGCGTAGAAATGCGCCGTGCTTGCTCGGTGGCAAGATAGCGCCGTTAATGGCGGGTTTGGCAGCATAACTGCTGGTGCCATCACCGAGCATTGGTACTGCACTTCTGCACATTGTCCCTCGTTCTCCTTCTTCCATTTGGTGCGTCTGTTTTGAAACCAGATTTTGACTTGGGTTTCAGACAGGCGAAGAGCGGTTGCGATAATTTGGCGCTCGAAGACCGATAAATAATGACTGTTTTGGAAACTGCGCTCCAGGACGCGCAGCTGATCTAGTGTGAAGGCTGTCCGGATTCGCCTCGTCTTTCCCTTCGACTTCTCTGAGGCAGAAGACCTGGCGGTATCTTCTGTTTGACAGGAAACTTTGATAGCTGCCGCTTTAGCACGTTCTTGTCCCAAATGTCCATCTGTAATCGAGAATAACATGGTAATTGAAAAGGAATGATAGGATGAAAAAGACTGGAGTTTTAGTTTTTAGAAGAAGGGTTTAAAGTCTGCCCTCTTGTGGATATAATAATAATCAACCGTTAGGCTTCTCTTGAACATTACCCTCTCTGGCACATTACGCAGTATGTATATAAATATATATACATACTCACCACACGTTTTGTCTCTTTTGTTATGAAGATATGCTGTTCTTTGTAAATACCCTTGTCTTGTAAATTTTAAGGGATCTAGGATGTCCACTATGGAGAAAGAAGTTGTACCAGGCTGCAGTGGTTTCCCGGATTCTTGTTGCATAATGGCAAAAACTTTTCGTTACCGAGTCGCAATATTTAACGTAACGTAATAAGATTAACAGAAGCTAAAATGTCTACTCGCCTCTCCTCGTGTTTTTACAGTTGACACGGAGTGCGAGGTCTTCCTTATTTATAGGCTCCTAGCCGAACACACGACGGTCACGCGTATAAAATTTACATTTTAAAAGACAGTGGATTTAAACAAAACCCAGTACCCTGCTTCCCAAATGCATAACTTCGTCATATTATAAACCCGAATTGTGGAAACCCCCCACGCTAGTACTTTAAAATGCAAATGCTCGCTCTCAGTGGGTGACACGCTTCCTTGGCTATTTATTGCAGCGCATCTGGTTAAAATGTGCCTTTTTTCTTAAGAAGCGTGTAGCTTTTTGTAGCAGTCCTTGTCGTTATTTGCAATTGTGCGATTTTACGGTGGTGCTACACGTAAGTGTTGGTTGTGATGCTAATTAATCGACTGTCTGTGCTCGTCTTACAAGAGAGTGATGCTGTCTTTTTTGGGGGGAGGGGGGATTTAGCGACCTGATTAACTTTTTCAAATCTAAGACACTATTTTGTTACAATAGATGTACATCAGGTATTTTACGATATTTCGGATTTAAAGACTAATTAGTAGTTAGTATTTAAACATATACGATATTAACTCAGGAATAAAACTTGTGAGGAGTAAACAAATGTAGTTTATATATACTGACCATATCTACCTAGTAAAAATAAATACATATATTGTAAATGCAGTTATACTGGTAAGTATTATGTGTACTAACAATAAAGAAAATGTTAAAAATACTTTTAATATAGTAACGGATAGCTGATATAATACAGTCAGAGATATAATACTGATTTAACTGAACACAATATTTATCCTATAATAAGTCACATTTCAGTTCAAAACTAACTTTGGTTTGCCTAATGTTTTCATATTAAAACTCTTTGAAGTTATGGAGGTTGCAGAATAATAATGAGATAGTATGGTACCGAGTCTTACTGGTATGTGACCAATTTTGGTATATGTGACCACTTTACCACCCTATAGATTCCACATGATACAATCTATAATGCAAACTTTTTTCCTTATAGATGGTATGTGTCTTGTTTTCTGCATCTATGCCCAGCAGACCCACGTTTGCAGCAGGCCATAACGTGGGGGCTGTTGAGAAACGGTCTAGCGTTGTAAATAACCTCCGCTCCAGAGGTGGTCTTCTGTGGCAGCTGCCGGGATCTCCCAGGTGTTAACACTCACCAAAGCGCTGGTGCTCTGGGAGTGCGGCATGGCCGGCCCACCGGGACAATTAGCAGATGTCACCAGTGTTCCTGACCCTCCCTGACCTTCCTCTTTGTCTAGCGAGAGGAGGGTCAGGACCTTTGCCAGCGAGGGAGCAGCCTGAGGGAGCATGCCTGAAGGTCTTTGGTTATAAAGCCCAATTGCCTTCTTCCCAGGAGATGTGGGGCTCCAGAGTTAAACCACAAAATTGATTAACCTTATTAACCTTGTTATGTGACTAATTGATCATTGATAAGCTCATTTTGAGCTCAGTGTGTCATTACAGTCTGATTATGTGCTCACTGTGCATGTTAGGAGTGAAGTGCAGTGTGTGTAAGGTGTTGTGACTTTTTTTTTCTATAAAATTAGATACAATCATTCAATTGTCTTTTTTTGTCTTTCACATATACACAAAAATATATATATTTCTTAAGATTTGAACAAAAATTAAGCAATTGACAGTACTTGAAGGTGATAATGTTAAAGTACATTGAAATCATGCAAGGTTTCATTTTTTTTTCATTCCATGGATTCAATTTTGCATTAGCTGGAAAGTGAACTTTTATGCATAGGCATATACCATTCAGTCAAGTTCTTACTGAACTCAGTTTTTAATATCAAGACCACTTCCATGACCAAAGGTTTTCCACACAAATTGTGTCTGTTTCTTAAATGGGTTTAAACCCTGCACACACTGAAGAAGGACGTGTGCTGCAAAGTGACTTGGGTTGTCTCTGAGAGATCAATGAATAAGCAATTACACGAGTGCTGTCGATATTTTATATGCACTAAAAAAACGCTGGATTCAGTACATTAATATGTATCCTTCTGGGATGTAGCCTCATTCTATCCTGTTTTTTCTTCAGTAAACACAACTCACACTGATTAGACTCAAGAAATGACTCTATTAGGTTTGCTTTTAGGTTAAACAGGACCTTTTGAAGTGTTCACTGAAGAGGGAAAGTATGTGGGGGGTATTTCATTAGAGACCATAACAGAAACTAAAACCCTGTTGGACCCCCCATACACCACTGTCCGCATTTCACAGATGGGCCAACAACAGATCACAGGGAAAGACGCGCAAACAGTCATGTACTTTAACAGCGGTTCCGTATTCTCATGGGTTGCATTTTACATTTCTCAAACAGGGCAATTGCCTCACTGGCTGTCTGGCTGCCATGTTTAACAAGAGTCTTGGTAATTATTGTAATGTACTTTGAGATGAACAATAGGACTTTTAGTGGTAATAGATGTTTAAACTGTGTTTTACAGGTTTATGAGGCGCTTGAAGGTCGGATGTTTGGGACTATAAATCCAAAAGGCAGACAATATGAATTCAAAGCAGCTTTAAGCATAAGTGATTTAATAAATTTAGTAAATTTCCAAAGCTCAAAAAGCTAATATGTTTTTCTTACAGTAATTATAATTAGCTACATATGTAATTGTTTCTCTCATATGACATTACAATTTATAGAATCTCTCTCTCTCTCTCTCTCTCTCTCACACACACACACACACACACACCAATACTAGTTTTATAAAATAAGAGTGGTCTATTTTTTTCTTTTCCTTTAAAGAAATCTCCAGTTACCATTAAAGAGCAATGAAGTGATAAATATCCACTATGCTATATCATGTCCAGATTCCCTTTTATAACATTTAATCTAATAGTTGCAAATTGTGTAATGCTGATATCAGATCTATTACTTGCCGAAATAAATCAGTACATTTTATTCAAGAGCTTTACTTTTTTCTATTACAGTATATTCCAAATTGGGCAATGTCCTTCCTGTTCACCAAGATTATTTCTCAAGTAGCAACAAGTCTAGTAAATAAGTAAACTACAGAGAAAAGCATCTAAATTCTGCGCTAGAGTGTGTGGTGCTGGTTAAAAGACAGTATGAAGCCCTGCAATGAGCAGTACGACCTAACGATAGGTGGCAGTGTGTGCTTGGCAGACTTAACGAAATGAATACAAAGAAGAACATGTTTCCTCGCGATTTCTTTTTTATTTGTGAATTCGTTTTCAAACATGGCTTCCGAAGCTGACACAGGCAGTGCATCTGTTGTGGAGGGAGAATCTGGGGAAGGGTGAGTTTCAATGAACCCCCAAACTCTTAAGTATAGTAAATGCCCCTTAAACGTCTGGAATGATACATTTTGTAACGTTTGCTCGTAGAATTCAGTGCACCTTTACAGTTATAGTTGAACGAGCTGTGCTAGCTATTAGCGATTTTTAGCTAGCTAACCTACAGTTAGAGCTTCTACTGACAAAATGCAACTTGCTAGAGTAAAACATGGGTATTATAAGAAGTTAGTTAGCCTGCTAGCTAAGTATAATATGCGTTAATTCAACAATTTGAATTAAATGTAGCTGGTTTAATTGAACTCGATTCGCTTCTTGGCTCGCCGTAGGTAATTTCACGTTAACTTCGTCGCTCTCAGTTGCTCTATATTTGACGGAATAAACATTCTCTCGCGTTCCTGCGTAATTACAGAGATGCATCTTTTGGAGACCTAACAGGAAACATGGAAACTGAGTCCTCCAATGGCAAGGAGGCTATGGTAGGTTTCCCGAACGCCTAAAAAGAATAACAGCTACCGACCGTTAACATAAAACTTGTCTATAATGCAATTTTGAGCCGTTTCCTGTTCGGGATCCCAGGACGCGACTGGCGAGGGTTCTGAGACTGCGGACGCGCACACGGGGTCCGGTGACGAAGAAAGTGGCCGGCAGCTAGGGCATGTGGAGCTTCAGTGCGCGCTGTGTATGAAGTGGTTTACAGCGGACACGTTCGGCATTGATACTGCGTAAGACACACGCAATTATCTCTCCCTGTTCTTGGCGCATATTATTCCTCATCGCATTCCAACATCGCTGTTGTAGGACAGGTGCACAGGAAGGAAATGTAAAGTTCTCTTTTACCATACACCCCCCCCCCCCCCGCTTTTCCTACAGGACTTGTCTTCCATTCATGACCAATTACGTATTCCACTGCAATGTGTGTCATCACAGTGGCAATACATACTTTCTGAGGAAACAAGCAAGTAAGTGTGTTTTGGTTTTGTTAATGTTTTGCATGCAGTTTATGGCGTACACTGTCAACACCTGTTTTCCTCCTCAGACTTGAAGGAGATGTGCCTCACAGCTTTGGCCAATCTCACATGGCGGTCAAAGAATCAAGATGAACACCCAAAGACCATGTTTTCTAAAGACAAGGTAAATATTTAATACTGAGGTGAATTACTTTTTTTTAAAATCATGGTTTAATCATATTATATGATCTGTTTTTTCAGGATATCATACCCTTCATTGATAAATACTGGGAGTGCATGACAACCCGCCAGAGACCAGGAAAGCTAACATGGCCGAATAACATAGTGAAGACGATGGTACATGGGTTTTCTCCTTGTGGATTCGGTCTGGGACACAGATCGAGTCTTTAGGCTCTTTTCCAGACACAAGTGTTTGTGCTGTATTTGTAGAGTAAAGAACGTGATGTATTCCTGGTGAAGGAACACCCTGATCCAGGCAGTAAGGATTCTGAGGAAGATTACCCCAAGTTTGGCCTCCTTGATGAGGTACCGTTCCTTGTATTCATTGAGTTTTGCTTCACAGCATTTTTTGGCTTTGAGCCTTTGTTGAGCTGCACTGTTTGTTGTGTGTTTAAGGACTTGGCCAACATTGGACCTTCGTATGACAGCCAAAAGCAAACTACTACCGTCACAACTGCTGGCAACCTTAATGGTGAGATCGAAATTCTTGTACTATGTTTTAACTCTAAAACGTTGCATTTTGCCAATTTACACCATTTTTAAAAAAAAAATTATTTTATACACAATGTTTAGAATTGAAATCTGTACCCATTACCTCACTGAATTGCCGGTGTAAAGAATGTTTACCTAAATACCAAGGGGCCTCCCTTAACAGCTTTACATTATGTTCCAGGTGGACCATCCTTGTCAGGTGAATATGTAGCCTAATGTGTGTGGCGTTTGGACCTCCAGGTTGCTGTTTTGTGCTTCAGCCCCTTTTGCATTCTGCCTATGTTTTTCGTGATGCGTAGCTTTGCGTTCTTCCCCTGTCCCGCAGCTTCTTGTTTGGCTTTTGCTCCTTTTACCCGGGCGCGTCGTCCTCGAGGGTCAACCTGACCTGTCCACTAATACCTGCTTATTCGTGCTTGCTCTCGTTCTCTCTGGTGCACAAACAAATCCAACGGAAATCCGGGTGCCTTCGGTGCGGCAGCCGGTCGGAGTTCCGCCTGTGGTTCCGAGCACTGAGCTTTGCGTCTAAACGCTTCGGCTGTCGCACGCAGAGCCCTCGTCAAACTTCGCAGGGTTTGCGGTAGCAGCCGGACGCTAAAAAGCGACTGTTGCCGACTCCAGTAATGATTCTGAGTGCAACGTATGTTTAGTTTACTGTTAGCAAGTCTAATTGTAGCACACAAGATTTGTGACGTGGGTTTACAGTTCCCCAAAAGCAAGCATCCCCTGCACGATGTTTTTGTTGCTAAAGCTAATACAACATAACACCCTACAAATT
>JAOYMR010000014.1:14823962-14835208 GCA_025802075.1 Tenebrosternarchus preto
CCTGCTTATTCGTGCTTGCTCTCGTTCTCTCTGGTGCACAAACAAATCCAACGGAAATCCGGGTGCCTTCGGTGCGGGAGCCGGTCGGAGTTCCGCCTGTGGTTCCGAGCACTGAGCTTTGCGTCTAAATGCTTCGGCTGTCGCACGCAGAGCCCTCGTCAAACCTCGCAGGGTTTGCGGTAGCAGCCGGACGCTAAAAAGCGACTGTTGCCGACTCCAGTAATGATTCCGAGTGCAACGTATGTTTAGTTTACTGTTAGCAAGTCTAATTGTAGCACACAAGATTTGTGATGTGGGTTCACAGTTCCCCAAAAGCAAGCATCCCCTGCACGATGTTTTTGTTGCTAAAGCTAATACAACATAACACCCTACAAATTAACATTGCAATGTTTTTGGGGAACCGGCTTCTGAGTTTATAAGCAGTGATTTTTAGTGTTGCCCCCTCCTGGTTCACCTCCTTCTATATTGTTATACAGTTGAACACAGTTCTCATCATTGTTTCGCACTGTTTAACTGGTATAACAATAGAATCATGCTACTTCTTACCAGCATACTCAATACTTTACTAGACAAATTTTTAAAAGCAAGTCCTGATTTTAGACGTTTGCCTAAGGCAATGAGCAGGTGAGTGCGTAGCGAGAACTGCATCTTTTAACCACTGCCTACCTCTGAAGGCGGCCTCCCTCCGCCCGGCACTGGGAAAGGCCGCGGGGCCAAGCGCAAGCAACAGCAGCAGCAGCAGGACGGCGCCTCTGCGGGAACGGCCAAGAGGACGCGCAGGTACGGCCTCGTCACCATCCGAGCCGTATAGACCGCGTCCTCCGCGTCGCCCTAACCAAAGTCTGCGTGTACGGTCAACCCCCCCCCCCTTCCCTCCCCCAGTGACCCCCTGTTCTCGGCCCAGCGCCTGCCCCCCCATGGCTACCCCCTGGAGCACCCGTTCAACAAAGACGGCTACCGCTACATCCTGGCCGAGCCGGACCCACACGCGCCCGACCCAGAGAAGCTGGAGCTGGACTGCTGGGCGGGGAAGCCCATCCCCGGGGACCTGTACCGGGCCTGCCTGTACGAGAGAGTCCTGCTGGCGTTGCACGACAGAGGTGCGTCGCGCCTCGCCGTTAGTTTCAGGATCTGTCTCCAAATTCAGCTGAACGCGTTTATTGGTTTAGTTAAGGATATTTTAGTTGGTTTATTGGTCAAGTTACAGAGATTGTGCTGGTTTATTAGTCAAGTTACGGAGATTTTATTGGTCAATTTAAGGAGATTTTATTGGTCGAGTTACGGAGATTTTATCGAATATTAAACCCCGAGAATGCCGGCGCTCTCTCGCTTTGCCATGTCTACAGGCAGCAACTGCGTCTCTTGCCGTTTGTTAACTTGCCTGTCCTGTTGTTTGCTGTGAAGCTCCCCAGCTGAAGATCTCCGACGACCGCCTCACCGTGACCGGAGAGAAGGGGTACTCCATGGTGCGAGCGTCTCACGGCGTCCGAAAGGGAGCGTGGTATTTCGAAGTGTCCGTCGACGAAATGCCTCCTGACACTGCCGCCCGGCTCGGCTGGTCCCAGCCGTTAGGTGAGCGTCTGGCCCTGCATACGCGTATGATGCAAACGACGACTCGCCCCAAGATCCTGTTAATTCGCGGCGGCTAATCGGCATTTTGTGAGCAGAGTGTTGTGCGATACGATGTTGTAGGCAACCTGCAGGCGCCGCTGGGCTACGATAAGTTCAGCTACTCGTGGAGGAGCAAAAAGGGTACCCGTTTCCACCAATCCATAGGGAAGCACTACTCAGAAGGCTACAACCAGGGAGACGTCCTGGGCTTCTTCATCGAGCTGCCGGACAATACAATAACGGCAAAGGCCCTGCCCGACACGTACAAGGACAAAGTACGCGTAGTTTTCGTCTTTTCCTTTGGATGTGTTGCAGAGAGCATTCCTTAAAATAAAATCAATGCGCTTTTTCTTTGTTTTTTTCAGGCACTGATCAAATTCAAAAGTTACCTCTACTTCGAAGAGAAAGATTACGTGGACAAGGCAGAAAAGAGTTTGAAGACGGTCGGCGAGAGCCGAGTGAGTACTGCCCAGACCACGTGCTACCGCCACGCCGTCTATTAACAGTTGCGCACATGAATGCTCAGTTTCTGAATGAATCTTCCTAGATGATTTTTTACAAAAATGGAGTGAATAAGGGCGTGGCCTTCGAGAACCTATTTGAGGGCATGTATTTCCCTGCCATATCCCTCTACAAAAGCTGTACGGTATGTTTACTTTTTCAACTGTTTATTGAAATGACAGCAAGTTGATCCCGTTTTCAGTGAGGCTACTGTGTAACTGTCGAAGGTTACAAATCGGGTGTTTTCAGTCAGTGTTTTGAGCAAACACAAGATGGCGCTATAATCAAAGACTTGTACGTGCCCTGTTTCAGCGGCTGTTTGCTCGGGTTATACGCTCACGGGCAGTCTCCCTCCACAGGTATCCGTTAATTTTGGACCACATTTTAAATACCCTCCAAAGGACATCAAGTATCAGCCGGTGAGTACAGCCTCGTGGTAGAAATTGTCGTTTCCTTGGCCAGCTTTATGTACTGGAATTCCCTGAGCCTCGTTTTTCCGTGTTCAGATGAGCGATATGGGCTGGGGCGCCGTGATCGAACACACTCTGGCTGACATACTGTACCACGTGGAGACGGAGGTGGACGGCCGCAGTCCTCCGTGGGAAGGTTAGCCGGCGGCGGCGGGGCCCTGCTGGACTTCAGTGGCACGCCTTAACACGACGCCAAACGGACGGCCCAGGATCCCACGCTCCATTACTCACAGCGCACACCTCTGACGTGCTACGCTCGAGCCGTACCATCGTCACTTACGTAACTCGGACTGGTTGTGTTTACGCGAGTTCAATTTAAAGCCAAAAGAAATGCAAGTCTTACGTATTTGATCTTTCGTGAGACCGTAAACCCGAGTTGACAACTCCGGTCTGCAGATGCTGAGTCCAGCTTCAGTACACGGCCTTTAATATTCAGATCCTTCTGAAGGCTTTGGTTAATTTGATCACGTATGATGGGTTTGAGTTTGAACTTCGCAGTGCGGATTTGGGCACCACCGCCATAACCCTAATACTAGAACTATATTGTGGATGGTTTTAACCAGTATGAGTCCAAGTACTACTTTAGCAAGAAGTCCATGTATTTAGAATCAAAATTTGATGTTTAACAGTCCATAGTGAGTGTTGCAGTAAATTACAGGAAGTTTATTTTGTGCCATGGTTCTTATGTCAGATGTATATTTTGGGGGTGGAGCATTAAACGCTATCACAGCGTTTACCGTCATGTCGCGTTTCTCTTCAGTATCTATTGCTTCTTTATTATTAAACTGCTTCACCATGGTTCACCTAGATGTAAAATATGATTTTGATGTCTTTCCATATTCCTAAACTTGGTTTTATACTGAAACATGTTTTAATAAAGTGAAATATTCCAAACAAATTATAGTTAGCGATGGATAGATTTCAGTTCCAGTGTTTGTCAGTTTTATAAAAGTTGAATTAAAACGCAAAATATTAAAATTTATTTCACAGATTTCAGTCATATAATTACAGCGGAACAGCATTATAAAAAAAATTAAAAAACTAAGTACGATACAGATACTGCAGAGTACATCCTGTTACTGCATTTGCTGTAAATGATCCTTAAACATGACACCGAGTTTGGGGACACATTAGCACACCTTCAGGTAAAGCAAGAACGGCAGTTTCACACACGCAAGCTTGTTAATTATTGTGTATAGACGATATTTATAAGCCGTCAAAAGTACAGTCTAGTAACTTCATTTGAAGCTCGTCGGACGCGCGGTTTGAACTGGTTTTCCGCTCCGTAGACTCATCCCGAGGCTGGAAAAAAATAGTTCAAAAGACCCATCAATTGGCTTATAATATTTGAGACACCAGCAGAAAACGTCCTTAAAGTGTGATGCTTTAAAACCCTGAGAACATAAAGAATTGATTTTACACGATACAAATCTAAGATGGTAAAGCGTTTAGCAATTTTTCCATAACCAAAAAAAAAAAAAAAAGAAATTGGCTCATAATTACTAGAGAACTTGACCGGGTCGTAATATTCCAGTAAGAATTATTAATTTACAGTCTGCTGTCACTGACTTAACAGACGTTAACACAATGCACACAAAAGATTTGGACTAATGACCACAAGCATCTACGAACCTAGTACTGGGAATACCGAATATAAGCAGTTCTGAAGTTCTAGCACAAGTCTCTTTCACATGTTCTGACAGACTGGAAGGTTTTCTATCCGGATTAAACAACTTGGTATAGATAGTCAGCTCACTGAGCAATAAAAATATTTCTGCAATTAATGTTAGTGTAGCTTGATAAGGTGCCTGTTTTGGTACGTTTAGAACTAACATGATTGGCCAGGATGCCTTGGAGAACATACGCGCTATCTGCTATAGTGTATGTAGTAGCTCTAGACAAGGGTGTTCGTGAAGTGCTGAGAATGTAAGCGAGTTTCCTCACGTGTCTTTTGAATATTCTATTAATCAGCCGGTGTCTGCTGGACTCTGGGTTCTGGGTCTTATCGCTTTGTCGAGGCTGGAATTCTCGATCGAGGTCCGGCGTCCTTGTGCATCTGGGGCCGAATACGTTCAGTTCCTTAAAGCATTCCGTCTCGATCATCTGTGCGGGGGAAAGGAGACTGAATGTAGGCTAATGAAGTTCGTTAAGCAAACATATCTAATTACAAGGTTTTTAGTCATCAACCTTTGGGCAGTTCCCGTCTTTTCATACCTCATTTTGCCACGGGATGGCTATGCTCCCCGTGTTGAACTTGACATAGAAATAATTATCCACCTCATCGAGGATGACTCCCTTGACCGTAGAGAACTGGTCAATGTCCAAAACATCTTGGCAATACACAGCTCTCGGCTGCGGGAACAGAGATACAGAATAAATCAGCGCATGACTGTGTGAGTCGGCGGTCTATATTGCCGCTGGACTCTTACTCACATAACTTTTTAAGGCCCTGCTCTTAACTGCTTTAATTCTACACATTCAGCTTGGAATTAAAATTTGTAAGGCCACATTCAGTACACTTTATCTATCCATCCATCCATCCATCCATCCATTTATTTATTTAACTATAGCTTTATCATCTAGCCACTTACGTCTGGCACGAACGGGGGCGGCAACATTCCAGCTTCCAGCAGCCTGAAGTTGACGTCCCTGAAGAACATGTGCGCCTTCACAGCCTTGGCGCCACCACCACTACACCCTAGTCTCTCCTTTGAGTTTTTGGCTAACAGCTGTCCAAGACAAAGTCCGCCACGTACAGTTATATAAAACCTAACCAAGGTTTATATTGAGTTGTAGTAATGACGTATTAAACAAACAAACAAACAAAAATGGTTTTGGGGCTACTCAGCTTTATCGCCTCATATACTTACGCGACGACAGAGAAGATAACACATCAATGCTACAGCACTATTAATGAAAGCAGGTTTAGCGGGGTGCATACTGCCTGGCAGATGACTTTCGCTTCCTTCGTAAACTTGCAACCGTAGAGTTCCTTTGATTCTATCACTCTTTTGTCGAGCTCCTTCCTGTGCAGTCGTTCGTTACGATCGCGGAATGGGGGATTCGCAGCGGTCATCTCATAGATCAGACAACCCAATCCCCACCAGTCTGGGCTGTCGCTATAGTATTCATCTTTGATGACCTCTGGAGCTATGTTCAGAAGAAACACAGACTTGAGCTTATTCCAGTTCAGTGCATAGAAGGGAAATTTACTTTGCAGCACAGTGAAATATACACAAAAAGGCATATCTACACACAAAATCACACATATGTACACAACACGCATTGGACATATTAAACGGGTTACAATCATGTAAAACCTATTTTCTATGTAAGCAACATGTTACGATTATACATGATTTTTATAGACATGGGAAAGTGAGTTTTTTGAATAGAACGCATATTTTGCATACCCATATAACCTGCTGTTCCCACTCTGCCACGAACAAGCTGCCCTTCAGGCAAGACGACAGCTAATCCCAGGTCAGAGATCCGGATGTGCCCTGTTGGTAACAGAAAAATAAATACAAATAAAAAGACTAAATAAAAACAAAAAAGTCTTCTGCATGTTTTTTTTTTGTTGTTGTTTTTTACAATTAAGCTGTAGGCAATTGTCTGCTTTTTTAAATAATATTTTTATTTGAATCATACACTTTTATATGATCACTGTTTTAAATGATTGATGTTTTATCTGCAGCTGATTCAAATGAATGAGAATCCAAGGACTTCTCTGTGATTGAATCACTAATATAGCTGGGTTTCAGGGTACAATAATTGCATAGGTGTCATTTAAAATCAGTGATCTATATGTAATTTAAATGGATGTCAAAGGTGAGAAGATTAGAAGAATGAAGGAAATCATAGACACTTACACAAAACAAAGCAACTGAAATGTAATAGCTCCTGTTCTACAGGAATCAAATAAAAGTGAGAGTTTCTCATCCAGTCTTGGACTATTTCTTTGTACGTGACTGACTAAAACTTCCTGGTAATTAACGGCAGAACAGTATAACTAAACAATTGAATCCAGTGCTGTCGTTTACTTCACATGTAAGCCCTTCTGGTAAATGAAACTGTGATATATACAGTGTATGGTAAGTTATGTTTATATGCACTCACCATTATCATCCAAAAGAATGTTTTCTGGCTTTAAATCCCTGAAATAAAATTGAAGTGGGATATTCTGTTATAGCAGATGATAACGAAAACTGAAAATGACATTGTGGAAAACTAGAAGCAGCTAAAAGAAGTTGAACTATGATTACAGTCAGTATGATTATTCAGTTTGGACTGCTTACCTGTTAATAATGGACTTTTGGTGAAGGTGGTCGAGTCCACAGAGGATCTGTGCAGCATAAAACTGGACTCTCTCTTTGCTAAATCCTGGGCTCCCCATGTTATATATGTGGAACTTCAGGTCTCCTCCATTCATAAGTGTCAGCACCAGACAGAGGGTCTCCTTGGTCTCGTAAGCATAGGCTAAACTGACCTTTTGCAGACAACCACAACAGAAATCAACTTTTTTACTGTCAAAGTGGCGGAATATCTGGTGTAGACGCCCATCAAATTTCTCACCACAAATCTGCTGTTGACCTTCTCTAGGATCTGTTTCTCGTTGAGAGCCAAAATTTCGCCCTTTCGCTTTTTGAGACGTTTCTTTTCCAGTTTTTTACAGGCGTACATTTTGCCAGACGCCCGAGCCTGGCAGGCACATACCTGAAGCAAAGGATGTCGCATGAATTGAGTGCTCTTTCATTTTCACGTCATGCCATGTTTAGTGAAAATTGATTGGTGCATTGTAACTGTGTTCTATAGAATGTAATGTCATCCGCTGGTTTCAGTCCCAGTTGCTCTTTAGACAACTGCAAGAACTACCGTTTCATGTATCCTTACCTCACCAAATCCTCCCTTTCCTAAAACACGGTATTCCCGAAACGCGTCTCTTGTGACTGGCTTTCTGTGGACATAAACACCGAAATAAACCTTACTTGAAATATTTACAGAAGTCAGTCATCTTAAGTTTTAGTCTCAACACTGAGCCACTTACCTTTCCACCATTTTCCATTGCAGAAAGCGGTCAAAATACATGCTGTTCTGGTAATCTTTAAATGGAGCTCCACTCAGATAGTCATGGACTGCTCTGTAAAGAAAGTAACAAAGCCAATAGCTCTGTTGTGTTTTCATTAAACATATTATTATACAGAGAGTAAGAAATCTTTGAAGCTCACTTTTGGCAGTCATTGAAGACACAGTTGTAGATGTTTAAGTCTAGGTTCTCTTTACAGAGCTGCTGGTAGATATCTGGTATCTCCTGCATGTAGTTAGGAGACTGAACACATACACAGACATGTTCAAACCATTATGATAAAAACTATAGCATGCACAGATAGATACCACAACCAGTATAAGACATGAGTAAAAGATTCTGAAGTTTGAGTTTCTTTTAGTACTTTGGTGTCAATACTGGTTTGGTACTGATTCTGATTTCAGTGTATCTGATGCAAAGATTTTCCCAATTAGCCAGTTGTACTTGGCTAGTTACCTGTGGATTGAAATACTTTGTGATAATTTCTTGACCATGACTCCTCAGGTTCTCATCTGGTGTCACATCATGCTTTTCCTAAACAATAGCAAACAGAGGCAGAATTTAGCAACATGAAATTGTCTGTAATCCTCAGAAAAAGGTGGAGTGATTTCAAAACATATGGAAATAATCAAATTGAAAAGGGGCTGGACAATACCCAGCCACACCCAGTTTTGTAGAGTCAGAGCCTATGTAGAAGGTAATACCGTTGCATCCAAGAAGTTAATGCAACGTTTGAGCTCTGGCCTCGTCTCGCAGTAGAGGCGGAACAGCACCTTCCCAATAGGTTGTTGCACACACAGACTGTGGTAGTCCCGTTCTGTAACACAGTACACTTCGTTAAGAAGAAGCCTTCCTGCACTTTAGCGAGGCAGTTCCCACGTTGGATGATAATGGCTATTAGTGATATATAAGGTTCACTTTTTTTCACTGAGACTAAATATTTTTTTTATTTGTGGTTCAGAAACTTACTGATGTTGTACTCCAGCTCAGCACATTCGTTAATGTGTGGGAGACGCAGGAACTCCTTCCATCTCCGGCTTCTTCCCTTATGTTTGCCACCACTGCCTTCAGTGACATAAGAGAAAAGATCGTTATCAGTGTTGTTTACATTTTCCTGATGACCCATCCCAGCGTGATTCTTCACAGTGTCAGGCAGTGGCAGTGGTAGACCAACTCATGGAGTGACTCCTGTAGTATTTAGTTGTTAACCTTATTTAACATATCTATGTCTGAGCAATTCACTCAGTCCACATACAATCAGAGTAGGGGTTTGGTTTGCATGGGCACCAGTAACTCAGACTGGTTCCAGTTGGGGTTGGACTCTACCAGGGCTGCCCTTTGTTACACATTCTGTGCATAACTTTTATGTACAGAATTTCTCGGCTCAGCCAAGTAACTGAAGGAGTCTGGTATGGATTTCATGTCTGCTTTTGGTGGATGATGTGGTCCTGCTGGCACCATCAGGCCAGGACCTCCAGCTCTCGCTGGGCCAGTTTTCAGCCAAGTGTGAAACAGCTGGAATGAGAATCAGCACCTCTGAGACCATGGTACTCAGTTGGAAAATGGTGGAATGCCCTCTCTGGGTGGAGAATAAATTCTTGCCCCAAGTTATGGTGAATGGGAGCTGAACCAAAAGGCAAAAGCTTTCAATTTACTCATCAATCTCCATTCTGACCCTCATAAACTCTGGGTAGTTACTGAAAGAATGAGATTATGGATACAAGTGGTCGAAATGAGCGTTGACTACAGGGCGGCTGCACTCTCCCTTAGAGATATACAGTAGATTACTCTGTAATCTAAGAGAGACGCTGCTCCTCCGCATTGAAAGGAGCCTGCTGAGGTGTTTCGAGCATCTGGTCCGGATGCCCCCTGGACACCTCCCTAGGGATGTCCAATGGGGAGGAGACCCTGGGGAAGACCCAGGATATGTTGAAGGGATTACCTCTCAACTGTCCTGGGAACACCTCTGTATCCTTGCTTAGGCTGCTGATCCCCCGAGACAAGGACCTGGTTAAGTACTAGAGGATGGAAGGATGGATGTGCAAATATATCTGTGCACATACTCTCTGTGGAAGAATTACCATCAAATGGTAACTTTGGAATTCCTGGTACATTAGTAATGTGGCAAGTCTAAATATACTTGGAAATGAGCCCCTGTTTATACTGACTATCTGTTAATCTACTGAGACATGTTTCGATGTCTCACAAGTGCATATGTGGGCTCCTTGGCCGAGCCTGCCGTCATAGATACATAACGATCCTGTAGTGTGAGGCTTGGATGGGCTGAACTGGTTGTGTAACTACCTGTCCTGCATCTCTTATAAATGTTTAGTATACTTTGATGACTTGCTTTGTTTGCATGTCTCCTGCTCATTTGCATATTTTCTTATTGTTCTGCAGGATATTCGTCTGAGGGCATGAACAGTATATACTGGTCCTTTGTAGGGTACTTGGCAAACTTGTTCAGTTTATTTCCCATCTGAACATAGTGCCAGGAATATTTAAAGCTTTAGGAAGCGTGTTGTCTTCTTTTGCTTTTACCACTGTTAGCACATCGTTAGCCTTCATGCTTCATATACTGTTCTGTTGTCATTTTTCTCCTATAGCTTCCTGCTAGACTTTCCTCGCTTAGTCTACTACTACTAAGTGTTCAAGGGTGTTGGAGGCAATATCTGCAGGGTGCCTGGTGGCACAATATAGCGCTTCCTTTAATGAACTGACCTGGCTGTATGCACTTCTGTCCTCTTACCATGCTCACCTCTTTAAAAAAAAAAAATTCCCCTGACAATTCCCCAGATAGCGAATTCAAACTTTACGATGACTGGTTTGACATGTGCCGCAATGTGCTAAAAGCCTTGTGTTCTAACAACAAGGAAGAAATAGAGAAACAAACAAAAAAACCCTTTCTAAAAATACACATGCCTTGTGAAGGTAGTTCAGCTCTGTTTGAAATACTCACACAGCTATGCGAAAGATACATAGGTATGCAGAAGTGTCCAAATAAAGGCTAATGTTAGGAATGTGTACTAGTCTTATAAGACATTGGCAGTGGAGTTCACAAATGGAGTTCACTATATTTTCTACTATCAAACAGTATGCATATTAAAAACATGTTTGAAGGAAGGGAAATGGTGGACATAGGATATTGTGTGGGAAAGTCACACATGCGTTCCTGTTCATTGTTTTTTGTTGTTTTTTTGTGTGTGTGGTGGGGTGGGGTGAGGGAGAAAGTGTAAGACTGCGTTCATTTAATCTTCTTGTTACAGAAAATACTGCCTTAAAACATTACGCAGACGAGCTTCAAAAGCAGTAAAGATCATAAACGGATTACGTTTTCAGTGCCTTAATAATGTGTGGTGTGTATTGTATTATTTTATGTTCAGGTTGTGTACGTTCAATTCTGATTGATTCTTTGTGTTGGATTTTTTAAATACCTATTTGTCTATAGCGACCAGAACAGCAGTGAAATATGATGGTTCTCATTAGCAAAATGAAAGAGTTTTGGGTTACTGGGTGGCACCTGCAGGACAAACATTAACAAAAGATGACAACATTCTATTGTAGGCTACATATCACAT
>JAOYMR010000014.1:14845310-14860707 GCA_025802075.1 Tenebrosternarchus preto
CGATGAACAGTGTAAAGAACCTACTCATAGGGAATACTCCTGAACACGATGAACAGTATAGAGAACCTACTCATAGGGAATACTCCTGAATACGATGAACAGTATAGAGAACCTACTCATAGTGAATACTCCTGAACACAATGAACAGTATAGAGAACCTACTCATAGGGAATACTCCTGAAAACAATGTGGTCCAGTAAAGTGATCTGTTCGGCAAGCCCCATGGCAGAAAGGGACTCAAAACACTCTGCTCTGGGGTATTCAGCCTAGACAGACATACACACACACACACACACACACTCAGTGGCAGAAAAGTGATCTTCATATACACTAAACACACCTGTAAAGATTTATCCTTAATCATCAGTACTAATTACGCTATTGTGAACCACACCACTTGTTACACAGCTTAAAGCGCTGAGCCTTGCTCAAGCTAGCAGTGCTCACCAGTTGGAGAATGTCTTCGATCCTCAGCTGGGAATCGTCTGGCTCTTCATGGGAAAGGGCACTGAAGCAGACAGGAGATTCAGACGGACGTTAGATCCATGCTAGAGACACTTGTCAAGCAGGTATCGGTTGTGTTGCTTTGCGGATTCGATGTTAATATTGGTGGAAGCATGTCAGGTTCAGGCTGTTCTGGGCCTGGAGCAGCTAGGGCAGTGAATATGGCCGACACTTTCCCCCTTCGTTTTTGTCTGGGCAGTAGCTGACCCAGTTGGGCCAGTGCTGCTTAGTGCCTGGGGCTTTTTGGCATGAAGCTGTAATGTCTAGATCTTTGGACTTGCCTCAGTCTGAGATGCTGTCTGAGTATTAAGAAAAGGGTTTCAAGTAAAACCTTTTAATGTTTATAGGTCTGTAAATGATCAGGGGGTAGATTGTTAGAAAGGTGAGATTACAGTGATGTTATTCAGATATGTAGAGGTTATTCAGGTGGCACGTCATTCACATAACATGTCATTCACATAATACGTAATTCATGTAACACGTCAAGAGCAGTTTGAACAGTAGTGCAGATGCTTGTTTGCTCCATGTTCTGTATATAAACTAAAGAGGCTGATGGTAGTAGGGAGGGTACGAAGGCCTAACCTTAGAATGTTTGCTGCAGCTTTTCTTTCCTGAAGCAGCAGATCAGGATCCCGCAACACCTCCTCCAGCAGGACGATCACAGCAGCCTTCAGCTCATCATTCATATCAAAGTCCTTTGCAACACATGCATACACACAACAACAACAACAACATAAACCAGAATAAGGTGACACAGTATTGATGGGACTGATTCAGTATATACTTGGCAAACAAGCCATCATCTTGACAGAAGATACATAGGCTTGGCACAGGAAGAATGGTGTCTCGTGCTCTCTCAAAACCTCACAGCGTGCCATGCGACTGCTCAGCTCTGATGCACTGAGCCCTGGGGAGACTCGTTCACCTGCCATTATTACTGATTGACATGTGGCGCCGGGCTCCAGGAGTAGGGTCAGGGGGTCAGAAGTCACCACGTAACAGGTGACCCTGAGGGTTCACAATAACTCTGGAGGGAGTCAGGGACATTTGCAGTAGATTTCAAATAGAAAACCACTGTAAGTCTGGAAACTGCTGTACTATACCATATATATAGTTCTTTTCATGCCTTAGACCATTTGTTCTTGCACTGATACTTGTGTGTGAATGTCTAACAAGAGCGTGGCAATTTCTGTATTATTGAAAATGTACACTGCTACTTCAATGCCTTATTTCATAGGAAGTCCAGAACAGAGATTATAGCAACATAAATCCCTCCTGTGAAAATGAAGGGGATTCTGTACGTAGGAAAACAGAGCTGAGGATTCAAACCTGTGCATGCTTGGAAACCCAGTGGCGCAGGACGTTGAGCACCCTGTTGGTGGCAGCTCTGCGGATGAGGAACTCCTTGTTCTCCATGTTTGTGAAACCTGGTCAGAGTGAGCATCAGAATAGCTTCAGAGTAGCCTCATCTAGCTTCTACAAAAAGGGTTCATCCAAAGCCAGTCGCCTCCGTCACGTCAGACGGAGGCCTTTTGGGGGCGGAGGATGTGTGTGTAGCACATATCGGAGCGCGTCAGCACTGACTGACCTTGCGGGTCGCCATGGCCGACTGTGGCCGTGGCGACGGCAAAAGGTGAGAGGAGAGCCAAAAAAACCCCCAATCAACCCCACACTCTTCTTCTTCTATTCCTCAATACCTACTATAATAGGTATCTAATACTATCAATACCTGTATAAATCTATACTCGCATACAAAACTGTTGTAATCTTTAAAGCAAAAAATCTGACATCATACAGTGTAACATTAAACTGCGTACCCCCAGGATGTCTGTGTCGGAGGTGACGGGGAGTGGAAGGTGAGCGGCATGGGGACAGGTCTCCTGCCTCAGCAGCAGTAGTCATCTCCGGAATGAACTTGTCCAGTGAAGCAGACTCTAAAGCAGCTGCCAAGAAGAAAAAAAAAAAAAAAAACTGGATTGAATGTTGTCTATAACACTGATGTCTGTTACACATTATATTTGACACTGGCAGAATGCACTGCTGGTTCAAAACATTTAGGCTTTGGAAGAAATTACTCATAACGAATCAAACACATTTGCTTGTCCTCTTGGTTGTAGAAGAGAAAGTCCTTCTCCCACTGACCCTGCTAATACACAACTCAACCTGTCAGTGTGTTACTAACGTGGGTAACAGCACTGCTTCCTGTTTCTCAGTTAAAGTGCTACTAAATTGAACAGGTTTCTTACACACAAGTTTGACAGGGAATCAGTCCAAGAATAACGGGGGGGACATAACCAATGGAATAGAAAAACCAAGATACACATTTGATAGCAATACAATCAAAACCTCAGATAACAAATTTTAGAAACAAACAAGAACAGTGCCCAAAAATAGGACAAGACAACTTAAAGACAAATTAAAGTACAGTATGTTAAACATTCATCCATTGTTATCCCTGTCAGCATTTTTGTAGAAGTTTTTCTAAATTGTGAATAATTAATTCAACAAGAACAACGCAGGAACCGCAATAGGAAGATGTGCAGTGAATGCTCACTAACATCTAATGCTCACCTCTAAAACCAGAGGAGACTAAAATGAAGAGAGACTGAAGGCTGTCCTCAGTCTCTGTTGTGAGAACAGTGAGATCAGAATGATGCCCCTTCAAACCACCGAGCCTGTGAGGAGCTCAGTGAGACCACCTGATTAACATTTGTTTAATTAACCATCGTTCTCCTGTCAAGATGCACAGGTTTCTGGGAGAGGACGACATCAGCAACCAAGAAGAAGCCAGAAAGTGGAAGTCAGTGGAGGTCACAGTGGAGATCAGGTCAAGGCAAAGACTTAATCAGAAGACGAGCGGGTTGGTTCACTGGTGTCTGTACATGACCATGTCACCTACTGTGGGCATTATTTTGCTGATATAATAATATTATTATAATATTAATATTGTTCTTGGAACAAACATTTTATTATAATCAAGAAAGAGGACCCGTCATTTCTTGGTTTGTACAATAGAAGTGTTGTGTGTTGGTGGGAGTGAAAAGATTAGAGGGCAAACTAAGATAAAGTAAAGTAGTAAATAACTAAACTACTTGTTGCTAGGAAGAATTATCAACCTATGGGTGGCTGACATGCAATTGCTATGTGATGTGAACATTTTCAGTAAAAAGTATAGCTGTATAGTGCTGAAAGAGATGGTGCAGTCTTACACCACAATCGAGTGGTGGTGAAGGAACATCCACTCTGAATGACCTCTGAATGACCTCTGTCTTTGATGTTATTTTCAGTAAAGCAGAAAATTCCACAAAATTCCCTTCATTCAGGTGGTTTAGGCTTTTGACCACGAGTGTGTCAGCACGCACTTATTTCCCCCAACTAGTCGCTCACCAAAATGCTACTCTTTGGCCCATCTCAATAGAAACATTTGTTCCTGATCACTACATACTTTTTATAAACTTTTTCAAAAATTATAAGCAGATTATTGTATTCTAGATTTTGGCCACTGGTTCTCAATATTGGTAAACCTTCGATGGTAAGGTTGGTGTAATCTTCTCTTCAGAAAAGTCTTGGCATGTCTATTCCTTCATCTTGAATAGCATTTCTTACTCTGTTCATAATTTTCTCTTTAAAACTTAAATGATTCTTTGGACATCCAACCTCTGTGGTCTTTCATGACAAGCCAAGTTGCCCCTGCTAAGATCATCAGTACTTCAGCAAACATCTCATTTTGACACAGCAAACATGTTTCCTGTTTATCATCGATTTATTCTTTATTTATCAACCTGAGCTTAACCTGTTTTACTGGAACTGACTCCAGATGCAAATGGTACATCTAGAAGTAAAAGCAATCATGCTGCTTTTGCATGAACCAGTGATGCAGTGACATATGACCGAGCAACCAGCTCTTCACTTCTGGCCACCTAACTATACATAAAGCTCTAATTTTAGCACAGTTATAGATCTTCTCTAATGAGACTTATTTGCCATCAAACATTTTGCACTTGAACATCATTTTAATTTTTCCATGTGCTGGCGTTCAGAGCCAAAAGGTCAACAGCTGTATATTCCCTAATTTGTCTCATAGTAATCAACCTTTTTGTGTCTAAATGTTTACGTTTATTTAGTGTAACTCAAAATGTTAGCATTTCTTTTTGGATGATTACATTTCAAACATTATACACACATACGGAGGTACGTCCACCGACGAGCACAACTCACCTCGTTGAACGCTTCTCCTAAGCTTGCCACAGAAGGTGTCGTCACTTGCTTCCTCACTTGCCTCCTCCGGCGTGGGGGGGCCCAGCTTGGATGGGCTTGGGCCCTGGCTCAGGTCCAAGGGGGCCTTGCCTCGGATGGGAGGTGGAGAGAAGGCCGCGGGGCCGTAGTTGGAGGTGGGGCTGCTGGCCCCCGATAGGTCCAGAGCACCGGCCCTGGCACCGCCCACCAGGGAGCTGAGCGAGAGCTTGCGCGAATGCACCGGCGAGGCGGTCCGGGGGGGCACAGAGAGGGGTGGGGCCAACGAGAACTTGCGCAAAAGCCGAGGGGACTTGTTGTTGAGCTGCTCGCCGCCCCAGGGGCCGTGGTTGGTTGCGAAGAAGAGCTCAAGGGACCTGAGGGAAGTGGTGGGAAGGGAGGGGGAGGAGCGGGGAAAGCAAGAGAAAATGATGGAGACAGAGCAGGGCAGAAAAATGAACACACGCACAACATAACACACATTCACATCTGGTTTCTGCTGTTCCCAAAAACGGACAGAGATTTGAAAGATCTTCTAGAAGTTTCTCAGCATTCAGCACTCATAATGGGAGTTGTGGTTATGTCCTGATGGAGTGAGGTGACAGGTGTAGAAGCTGAGCTACAACAGTAGGGTGAGCCTAAAAGGTCACAGGATGAGGTGAGACCAGAGGTCAAGGAGAGACAGACTAGGTGGCACATGTTTACTTGGACTGGTCCAGGGCGAGCCTTGCGATCTTCAGGCTGTAGTCTGGACAAACTGATGAGATGGACAAACAGTCAGATGAGTGGGACTGAAGCCTGTGAGTGACAGTGAGAATGGAGTGGGAGGAAGGGAGGTGGAGTACATTAGAGCCCACTGCACGGTACACACTACCACTACACCACAAACACACGCACACACATACCTGCCATGGTTTAGATACCTGTACATTTATGCAATATGGAGTACCTGTACAATTGAATATTTAGCCATGAGTATTTATCCTGGTAATGTCTTATAATTATGGTTTAGCCCTTTTTAATTTTTATTTTTTGTATAAACACAAACCAAAACAACTGAGCTATAGACTCCCTTATACACAGACTCTAAAACTGTGTGCTTCTATACCATAGTATACCATTTTGGTATGACTAAGTGATCTCAGATAATGTTTTCATATTATCTATGCATTTAATTTAATTAAAATAAATTATATATGAAATGTGACGGGTAAAAGGTAGCTAAGTAACCCATCAGATCAGTCAGGACCAAATTATGCCCTTTTGTAAAATTTGTAAAATGTGGATTTTATATAATAAAATTGACTTGACTTGACTGACTATATATGCAGTACATAACCTATGATACCATAATGAATGGTATAAAATATATAACCTATGATGCCATAATGAATGGGTCAGTATGTATCATTAATAATGACAGTACACTTACACTAATTGTAATGAAACAAGAAAACAAATAAACAAACAAAGCAAATGTCCACACAGTCACTTCAGGACTAATGAAACACATGGTAAATGTAGTTTTATATATCATTTCATTTAACTCGTGTTTGGTTCTCTTACTGCTGTTTTCGTTTTGGGACCATTCTCCAATTTTATCTGATAAAATGGTATTGTATCTGATGAAATCTTAATTGATAAAATGCTAAATAGAACCAAATAATAAATTAATTTGATATTTATCTCATGAGAGAAATAAAAAAGTGGTTGACATTTTAACTCATTGATACACGGACTCCTGTGAGGCCTCCTGTGAGGCTTCTGGCTGCAGCCTATATTATAATGGTTAATCTGGTCATGTGATTAGCTGAGTCATATTCTTTAATGACATTTCAGTAGGTATGAAATTTAATCACAAAACTTAATCACACATTAGTGAGGAGAATAAATTCTGATAAGGCATAGGATGTGATTTCAGAGTGAATTTCTGTTGGAGAGGATGACCTCCATTAATTGCGGGTTTGACCTTGGTTAATAGTGAGTCAAGGCCACTGATACGTGTTAAAGAGGTTTAAAAATGATTAAAAAGAGACCCATCATACAGGGTGTCAGAGTTCAACAGTTCAACCAGAACTGTTAATACTGAGAGAAAGTCAATAGCCAGCAATAATTAGCATTACCACACACTGTACCACAGTAAACGGGCACCGTACTACGCCTCAGCTGGAGTCTGCGGGCGTGTTTAGTTCTTAGAGGCTCCGCCCGTTTCAGCCCAACAGGCCTGACCTGACGGGGATGGAGGTGAAGGGCTTCTTGTAGATGTCAGCCAGCTTGTCCATGACCACAGCGGCCGTGGTGAAGACGCGGTATGTGTGCAGGAAGGTGTTGAGGAAGTCGATGGAGAGGAAGCGCAGGTCGGTCAGGCGCTCCAGCAGACGCTCCACGCTGGCATAGCGGATCTGCGGTACCTTGCACGAGTTCAGCGTCTTGCTGAAGCAGATATCCACGTCGTCCTTGTGCAGCCGAGTGTCTGACCTGAGCCGTTCAACCATTTTGTTTTAGTGCAACAGTACAATATGTTTTGGTACAGTACAATATGCTTTAGTACAGTACAATATGCTTTAGTACAGTACAGAGTGCTTCGTTAGAGTGTACAATGCTTTGGTAGATCAAGCCAAGGGGATAACAATACATACAAAAATTGATAACAATAGACAAGAAGATAACAGATAAAAATGAAAAAGGTAACATTTATTGCAGATAAGATTTATGACACATAACATTTTTATCACCTTGATCAAGTGATTTGATTTCAGTGATCTTTCATTCATAGCATGTTAACTGTGTGTCTAATAAATCCTGTTGCTTACTTGAGCATGTAAGGTAGAGTGACTTTCGAGCTGTCCTCAAACACACTGGTGATCAGACCATTGCAGCGGATGTTGTCGATACACTGTGTGTACAACCCAGAAAACAAAGCTATTTATATTTCTGTTTCTACTTTCACTTCCTATCTTGCTGTAATTTGGCTCATGCACCATAACAAAAAGATGAATCCCCATCTGGCCAGTGAATAAAACTCAACTCTGTCCCTACGAGTGGATCACCAGATCAACTGCCTTTCTGTAATTTTCACTCTAAAAAGATGCTACGCAGAACAGCATGAGACAACTTGGCTGCTAATGCTGTGAAACCGCAGAATGTTTTAGCCCTGTGGGGAAAGTGCAGGAGGAGGGAGGGGCTGGGAACACCCTCAGCCCTACAGCAAAACAACCATCTCCGAGTCCCCAGCGCCTCCAGCCTGCCCACGCCTCAGGACACACAACGCCCCACAGAAACACCTGCTGCTCGCCCTGGTGCTCAGTATTACCAGGATCCCCAACACACTACCTCATAAGTGTGTGTATACATGTGTCATCCTGCACACCGCAGGCCATTTGCATGTTGACCAACAACAGCTTCACCCCAGCTGTCTGTAGTGTTGCTGTTCACCAGCCTTTAGGTTGTTCTATGTTAGCAAAAGACTCTGTGTACAGTGTCCTAAACGCAGAGGAAACCAAAGACACATGGACTGGGGCCTACCTGGCTAATGTCGCTAGTCCAGGCAGCTTTCTCCTGGCGAGATGGAGCCAGCAGGACCACAGAGAAGGATGGGCCATCCATGGGGTCGACCACCACCTTAAACTCAAGATGGCTAAAGCACTGCCCTCCAGCATTATCTTGAAGACAAAAATACCCAGAACCTTATTTTGACGACTGAGGGTTTATTTAGAAATTTTCTACCATAATACTTCTTCAGAGGCTTACAACAGAAATTAAATAAATAAAGTGCCAAACATTACATCTTCAAAAGTTGTCTGTTTTTTAAGTCCCCCCCCCCCTTCAGATCATAAAGACTAAAAAGTTACATGAGTATTTTTGCATCAGCAACAGTGCATATGGAAGCATGCGTGAAGAAAAATGAAGAAAATCTGAAGTACTCATTGAATGAACAGTGCGTACCATTTTAAGACCCAGTTTGTTGGGTCCATAACCGAAAGGTTGGAGTGACTTCAGCTCAATCCTAGAATCTGTTCTATGGCTGGAGTCTTCACACCAAGGTAGACTCAAAAATACCTTTAAAATTACATTCTTCTGTACCATTCTTCTGACATCTCCATAATCATGTAAACTAATGACTTGATTGGAAGCTTTAGCTCTTGAAAATGTCAAAAAAGTGTAAATGAAGTCTGCAGTGTGACCTATTACTTACAGTCCTCATCATTGACATCTAGTTCTTCAGTGAGGGTGCATTCTATTAGTGACAGAGTGCCTCCTTGCTATAAATCATAAGAAAGAGGAAACACTGGCATTATATTATATACAGTATGATGTGATAGTAGATATAAATATATATTATATACATATATATAGTAATCTATATCTCAGTACAGTGTCATTGACAGATGCTGTTTCATCTTTTAAGATTCAACAGCAGTGTTTCCCAATCTGGTCTCCTTGCCCACAAATGGTCTGCATTTTTGATGAATCCCAGCATCCAGCACAACTAAACCAGGATTCAGTGTAATCTTTTGTACTCTTCACTTTGCAATCTTTTGCAAAGATTGGTTGCTAAGATTATAATCTTAGGGTGCTAAGATTATAGAGTCCCTGCGGACTGGGATTGGGAGAACTGAGGGCTGGGATTGGGAGAACTGAGGACTGGGATTGGTAGATGCTGGAGTAGTGCCAGGAGGTTTACTGTGCTGTGTGGGCGGACTCACCTTGAGTAGGTGCAGCTTGCCGCCAGACGTGCGGGTGCAGATGAGGAGGTTCTTGGTGAAGAGGAAGCACTGGCGCTCAGCCTCCTTGCGGAGCGAGAGCGAGCCCAGACGCACTTTACCCAGTTTGCCTTTCTCTGCAGACGGCACCTGGAGCAGGGAGCCTACCGGGGCGGAGAGGGCGAGAACGGGTTCGCTGGTTTATCACGGGCTACGAATCGAGTGGTGACTGTGGTGTGAGGAACAAGGTACGTCTGCCCCAGTTATGGAGGTAATGGAGGGTTTTTTCGAGACAGCGATGATGACTTCATTTGGTCCCCCAGGCTCATTACACAACATTGTGTCGGACTCAGCGCCAGATAAAATAAGGGTTTACCATTGTCGAATGTAAAATAGGTAACTGTGACCAGTGCAGGGGCATTCAAGCTTTGTGAAGCACATCTGCTGTTGCCATAGAGATCCAGAACTCACCTTGTCGTACAAAGGTCTGGCTGGTATCCAGGAGGATGTCACAACCCTCCACAATCAGGCGCTCTATAGCCAGGTTCTTACGAATGTTCTCAGTGTCACTCACTTCATCATGCATCATTCTAAAGAATAAACCAAATCCGATGTTGTACATTATAGATAAAACATACATCAACACATTCAGAACGCATCAAGTTTTTATAAACATGTAATATAAAAGTGAACTCTGATCAGCATCTAGGTCTGTTTTCAAATGGCTTGTTTACATTTCAAATCACCATGTTTAGACCTAAAGGAAGAAAGGAAGATGCTCTTAAAAATACATACGGATTTCATTCTATTAATGTGTTCTGTATAGTAAATCAGTAGAAAACATTATAGCCCATCACTGGAATACGGTAACTTTGAGACCCAACAGGATTTTAATGTTTCAATTTAGATGTTTTTTAAATGTTTCATCTATTTAACATCAGTCAGTTATCCCAAAGACACCACATACTTGGACAGCTCCTCCAGCTTCGATTTGGCAAATTCCAGACTCTTGCGCTCCACATGTTCATGGGGCGTATGGGCTAGCAGCTCATGGAGTGTTATGATATATCGGGGAATCTGGAACAGAGTAGCTCTTTAAGTGGCTAAACCAAACGTGGGCATTTCTGAAAACCAAGGTTTTGTTGAACAATAAAAATCTCTTTAGTTACAATGTTCCCCTACAGGCTGAAGAGGTCACTGGGGGAACCTGGAGGTGTGAGGGGTTGTGGCAAACACCTGGAACATGGGGTAGGTTAGGAATGTCTCCAGCATGCAATCCTCGCAGGCGGCATTGGACTCATACTGCTTCAGCAGCTTGTCGAAGTCCCGGTTCTGCTTGCAGTTTGCCAGAACCTGCAGGCTGTACTGGTGGTTCCGCACAAACTCCTGGTAGATGTTCAACATGGGCAGCAGGATGTCGAACAGATCAGCTGAAGGTGAAGAGCAGGCCGTTTTTTAAACAGAGAGTTAGGCGTGTTTCATTAGAGGTCATTTTCTTTAAAGTTGATTTAAAGTTTTTAAAGTTCTTGTTAAAATATGATTCCAAAAATATCTGTACACGTTTACAATAAGTTCATTTGATTTTAAAGCAGCATATTACTGTCTATCTGCAACAGAACACTACACTGCAAGGCACCCACCTAAAACTAATGTTGGCCAGCTGGCAATTCTTGCTTTTAGGCCTTGGTGAAATATCTCATGAAGAAACATTATAGTCTCACTGTAATGAAGAGGAAATATTTGAATCAGTGATTTAGCACACAAATGGAGAGCACAGAACATTTCTAACGTTGATCTCTGATAAATGGAAGGTAATCTTGTAATGTTATGATAATGTCAAGTTTGATTCAAAATAACATTTAAGTGCAAATATCCGCACCTATTTAGGAAAATGCTACTGACATCGTCGTGACTAATGGGAGGTTTCTTTGAACTGGCGGCCATTCTGAGGGGACGCAAGAAACAGTTGACCAGAACAGACAGCTGGAGCACATATTCTGCTTCAGCTTCCACCATGTTGAAGACTATTCGGTTCCGTTTCCTCATGCTCTCGGCGTGGGGCGAGCAGATGTAGTCCTGAACGATGATCTTCCACTTCCTCCGACAAAGCCAGCCACGCATAAAGCTTTGCAACTGGAGAGAATTACCATATGGGCACAATTAGATGGGATGACCAAATGATGCTAACATGCTAACTTAACAGTACTGACCGGTTTCATTTATATCATCCATGATATCACTGTGAGGCTTGTTGGAAGATAAATTAATTAACTAATCAACACTAACACAAAACTATCCACTAATTTAATAAAGCAAAGCTAGTTCAGTTTTGCTCTTTTTAATGGTTTTAATGGTGGTAACACGAATACACAAGGCACCCCAAATACCAACAAAACAGGTCCTAGGTCCAAAGCAGCCAGGTTTCTTGTTCCAATAATTTATAACTTCTTATAACTTCTTATAAAGCCCCCCAACTATGGAATAACCTTCCAGAAAATATCCAGGACTCCGACACATTCTTAATATTTAAGTCTATATTAAAAACTTATTTATTCAGTTTAGTGTTTGGTAATTAATATTCCCCCTTTGATAAAGGCTACAGTTCCAGGGGTTCATGGGCAGAGGGTTTTATGGTTTTATATTGAGACGCTGGTGCTGTCATCTCATCACTGCACACGTTCACTCGTTTGTTGACGGTGGAGTGGATAGATGCCAATGTCTCAGGGAACCCTCATGTCTTTGTTTCCTTCTGGTTCTGTCCTTTTAGCTGGGCTGAAATAGCTGAATGCCGGGTGACTGCCACGATTAAGAAATGTCTACATTTCATGTTCCAGACTTAGTCCCATAAAGAACTAACTGTCTCTCTTTACTCTTACGGAGCTAATGGCTGCCCTTCTGTCCAGCTTAATAATGAGTAAGGACTGACAAGGCTTTCTTGTTACCCGCTCCTGATCAACTGCTCCCTACTTATCCAAGCATGGATGGAGGATCAACCAACTGTCCTGGTCCCTCTCAATACCCCTGTTCACCCCTGCTGTGACCCAGCCTTGGACTGTTATATTTTATAATTTATTATTCTTTGTATTTCTTTATAAATGTATCTTGTTGTCATGGTGACCGGTGTCGGCAGGAAGAGGATGGGTTCCCCCCTGAGTCTTGGTTTCTTCCATGTTTCCTCTTCATACTCTCAGGGAGTTTTTCCTTGCCACTGTCGCCTTTGGCTTTCTCACTGGGGGCTTGGATCTGACTCTTGTAAAACTGCTTTGAGACAACGACTGTTGTGAAAACTGCTATATAAATATAGTTGATTTGATTGGATTTATTGCAGTCATGCCACTGAATTCAGAGTTACCTTCTTAATTTTGTTAAATGCCACCACAGAATTCAGAAGTTACCTTTTTGATTTTCTTTATATCAAGATCTTCTTCTTCTTGACTGTACTGATAAGGTAACATCCTCTCCTTGGCTTTGTTCATGACAGCAATCTGTGACAAAATACATCCAAACAAAAACATAAATGGTGATCAGCGTATGAGTGGGACAGTAGTGCAGAGGTCAGCCACTGACCTCTGCCTTGAGCCTCTCAACCTCCGTGGCCTGGTCCTCTAGCTGCGTGCGAAGCTGATTGGCTGCCACCTTCTCCGTCTCCAGGATCTGCACCAGGTGGATGTATTTCTGCATGAGCACCTCCCTCTCAATGATGAGGTCGGAGTAGCTGGCAGCAGAATGGAAGGAAAAAAAGGAGGAGTGGATGGTCACATGGAGAAGAAAAAAGGAGAGTAAAAATAGTGATTCAAACAACATCTTCACCTTGAAACTGAGTGGCTATGTGGTAGGGCCACCATTTAAAACATTCAATTGAATGATTTATTGAGTTTGATGTCCTTTGTGGAATATTAAAAACAATGTGGTCTGTCATGAACACAGGCCTGTATTTTTCTGGCCAAAATGATTTATACTTGCTGGGTCAGTGTGAATGTCAGGATTTGCCAAATCACCCAGAATCCAAATGAGTAACTATGCAAATGGGAATTTATTATCCGTTATTCAGTTACAACCTATAACTGGTTGTATTTCATGCTAGGAAAAAACAATGTTTGTTTTTTAAATATCACTTATTCACACTTACACAGTGGGCACAGTGGTTTAGTAAATATACATATATAGATATACATAGATCCCTCTATATATAGATTTTTCTATTTGTAACTTCAGTTAACTATTCATGAAAAGCAAAATAAAGTAAAATAAAATAATATAAAATATGCATCTGGCACCACAGGGCATCAGTAGGTGACCTAAGAGTTCACTACACGCTAAGTGCTACCAAATGATCATGAAAGTTGTGTGGGGAAAAAGCAAAACAAATGTCTTAGATGAATGTCTCCATGTAAGTGTAGTACCTGGCCTGCTGAACCGCCTCCACCCATTCAGTACAGTCTGGTTCCTCGTCGCTCCGCAGCTCCAGAGGCTTCTGGCCATCGTGGCCGAAGATGATCAGGAAGTAATGCTTCATGGAGTGAGAAACGGACGGTAAACAAGTGCTTTTCTGGGAAACGTTTGGTGTTTATGACATTAAGACAGACACTGGTCACACCTTTCTTTTACCTTTTCTGTAAATAGGAAGCTGAAATGAAAACACAGGTGAGCTGTACTCACACTGTGCTTTTGCAATGTGAGTATTCTGAGGGTAAAGAGCGAAGTACAGTGTCCTAAAGACTGAGAGTACATATTACAGGACATACACTTAAGGGCTTGTTTGTGTTCTCCCACTGCATGGCAGGTCTGTCTATGGGTGTATGTGTGTGTGTATGAGTGTGTGCACTTATATAACAGCATGTGATACCCCTGTCTGCCTTGAACACACAGTCCTCAGCCTCAGGCCTTGCTTAAGTTGCAAGATAACAATACAACAATACCCCCCTCCCCATCTCTCTCATCCTGGCTCACAGTCACCACGGAAGCTTCTTATCCCTCCACCTCTCCACTCTGCATCCACATGTGAACCTGTGACTCACTGCCCATTATGACTGTAATCATTTTACTCACTAAGGTGGGAAAACATCCTTCAATATCATCTTTCCATATATAACTCACTAGCTCTGGTATTTTCTTGCAGACAGACTGCAAACTTTTTTATTCTAGTAGGTGTGTCCTGGGGCAACACCCTACCAGGAGGGCATCTATTCTTAGTAGGACAGCACTGCTTTGAGCATCAGGGACACACAACAGCCTTTCCCACTGTGTACAGAGCTTAGTCAACTGGAACACCGCGTAGAGGATCTGTCCTTCCAGAGGGCTCTGCTTCTAAAACCAGCAAACCAATTTAATATAATCCAATGCTGCTCTCTGCAAACAGATGCAATTTAGCATCTGTGGCCAGGGCTTCAGTGATTTGGTGCTGGTGGGATATCTTGCATAATGTTTTGTGCCAAGCACTCTGAGCATAATAATACATTGGCACTTCAGCATAACATCAAACCTGATTTCCATGGTAACCCAAGTCATTCGCTTGTTGGTAGTTCTATCAAGTGTATTTCATATGCATCTGAGTCTTTGTCAGGTGCGATCAAAGACGTGGGCTGTGCTGTTAACTAATAGCCAGAACTCATGGTGTCTTTTAATATTTAAGCTTAATGTATTTTGGCCATAGAGGTACTAAGTTTTAAATAATTAGTTGATTTTTCTATTCTTAGCCAATAACTGTATCTTGATGGACATCATAATGTATCTCGCAATGAGTCATATATCAATTTAATACCTCAATATACTGAGAACAAACAGAGTGCTTTGTACATATCAAAGTCTACCTCATTTGAGCTGGATCACAATGAGCTTTCTGCGTTCTGACAGCTGTCAGAGCCTTTTGAAGCCGAGGCTTGGTGTTTCTTAAATGGTGTTTCTTAAATGGTGTTTCTTAAATGATGTTTCTTAAATGGTGTTTCTTAAATGGTGTT
>JAOYMR010000014.1:14915222-14936970 GCA_025802075.1 Tenebrosternarchus preto
AGAGATTTCTGAGAAACTGATGTCCTAATTCAGCCTATATGACATAAGTGCTTAAATTCGCCTAAATGCAGTATGAAGCGCGGATGACTTGACCGTGAATCGCTAAAGCGGATAGCTTGACCGCGGTTTTCAACCGGAGATGCTTAATCAGCTGTACATGTAATACGATTACATTTTCTGAGGTGAAACGTTCACAATCTGTCTTGAACATAAACTTGTTTCAGCAGCAAGAGCTTGGACAACTGATTATTGACCTGTGCCTGAAACGTCCTGTTCCTCTCGAAATATCCTTTACCTTATTGCAATTTTACTATCTATACATCTTCAGCTGCAGAACACTGGCAGGTACTTCCTGTAAACCTCGGATATGTATACACACAGTAGTGTGACTCTTTCTGATAGTACAGTCCAAATTTTATTTTCGAATCGGTGACCTATATACTGTCAACTGACGTACCTGAGGTACTACCAAAAATGTCTCATACGCATCAACCGCCAGTGTTCAGTTGAAATGCGATGGATGTTTTCGAAGGTAAATGCTGATGTCATATTTGGAGGCGGAGTCATTTTGGGCGTTAAATTTAGTCTACCTTAGTAGGAATAAGATTACATTCAGCCTAGAGAACAGTGGTGAGGGAGAGCGCTCCGTCTAAACAGGTGAGTTCGTTTCGACATTGTGACATATTTTATTATCGTCATGGATTATCGAATCCAATTAGTGTCACCAAAAACCACGTAAAATGTAGAATACAAATCGCTGAACCTAATTCAGTCATGCATTTTAGTTAAGTGTAGGCCTTTGTCTTTTTGTTGGGAATGGTTTTGACTTAGAGTTCAGGAGAGCATCAGAAAACTAAATTCTAGAATCTGTTACATTATAAAATACAATTAGATAAATTGAAAAAATATGGTAAAAGAATCAAGATGACTGATTACAAACTTTTCCATTTCATCTGAAATTTTTCTACGGTAGAATGTCTGAAAAGCCGCCCGGAAGCCCGCCTCCTTACGAGTCTGAAGATGAATAGTAAGTTGTCGTTTTTGTTGCGTATTAAAATATGTGTTTTTTTTTTGTTGTTGTTGTTGTTGGTTGGAAAAAAAAACAAACATCAGTAAAGTAATCTCATATCAAACATGTACTCCAAGTTTACACAGTATCCCCTCTAGTTTAACCCAGGAAGACAGTCATAACAAAAAAGTGAATGTATTTCTAAAACTATATCCGTTCATTCACAGCAATGTGGTACCCCAACCTGCATACTCTTATTATCCTGATGATGAGTTCCAGCACTTTTACCGATGGACATCTCCACCAGGAGTCATCAAGATTATGGCAGTTATCGCCATCATCCTTTGTGTGGGAATTTTTGCATGTGTGGCCTCCACCCTAGCCTGGGACACTACTGGAGGTGTGGCTGGGTTTTCCGATGGCTATGGATCATATGGAGGTGGCTATGGAGGCGGCTATGGAGGCTATGGAAGCTATGGTGGTGGCTCCTTTGGAAGTGGTGGTAGCTCCTTTGGTGGAGGTTATGGATCCGGACCATATTCTGGCTTTGGCTATGGAGTTTTGGGCTCTCAGAATGATCCCAGGCAAGCCAAGGCCTTCATGATCTTCATGGCTGTCTTTGCCTTTGCTGCTGTCCTGGTCATATTCATCTTGATCATCTCTCATCAGAGATGGGCCCATAGCAGGAAGTTCTACCTGGCCGTCATAATCTCCTCAGCCATCCTGGCATTGTTCATGTTTGTTGCCACCATAGTGTACTTGGTTGCGGTTAACCCCATGGCACAAACTGCAGGCTCAGTGCAGTATAATCAGATAAGGGCCCTGTGTGCCCAATACCAAGAACCTC
The DNA here is from genome assembly GCA_025802075.1 of Tenebrosternarchus preto. Lineage (NCBI taxonomy): Eukaryota > Metazoa > Chordata > Actinopteri > Gymnotiformes > Apteronotidae > Tenebrosternarchus > Tenebrosternarchus preto. The sequence continues at coordinate 14,917,079 of JAOYMR010000014.1, forward strand.
AGGCTGGAATATTGATGATGAATCAGTACCTGTATCACTACTGTGTGGTGGATCCTCAGGAGGTGAGTACTTTACTTGGCTGCAGTTTTCTCATTTCTAACATGATGATTGTTGTAACTGTTGAGTCACAAATACCTTCTTTAAAAATGTGGTAACACTGTTTTGGTTTGTTTTGAATGGAATATTCTGGTCAAACAGTTTTTCCAGAGGGGTAATTTTCATTGTAAGGAAGTAAAGAAATGTGACATCTGTCTTAACATCTCAGTAAGAGGAATATGTGTATCTCTCACCCTTCCCCCCCAGGCGGTTGCCATAGTTTTTGGGTTTTTGGTCATCGTTTGCCTCGTTATCATTATGGTCTTTGCCATCAAGACCCGTCAGAAAATCAACAGATATGGCAAAGACAACATTCTGTGGCGTCGAGAGAGACTTGTAGAAAATCCTAACTCTCCCCAAGACGTAGAGGATTGGGTAAGTGGATTTTTTTTCTTGGTGATCATTGGAATGTCTGTCAATTTGAAAGCAAATTGCTTTCAAGTTTAGATTTGAGCTACCATTAAAAAAAAAAATTGCTTTTTTTGAGGCACCTTTATAATTTTCTTGCTGCTTTTTGAAGTAATTACACTTTCTTGAATGCACTGTACTGTTTTAGACATAGTAGTCTGAGAACAGGTTTGCTTTCCTTTCTGTCATTAAGTGGTGAGAGTTGTGCTATAGTGGATGCAGTGAGTTTCGAGTTCTGCGGTGATCAGATTGTGCAGGTGGAATGACAAGTTTCTGTGTAGAAGGAGGGGGATGGTAACTTGCATGCCTGGTTTCTGGGTGTGGTTTGTTGTGACAGTTTCACAGTTGTGGAACTGGTTTGTAGATAGTACTAGTAATGAGGTAATGAAGAATTAGTAATGTGGGTTTTTCTTTTTTTTTTTTTTTTTGAAGTTACACTCGGAGGGAAATGAGTAACATTTGCATTTTGTATATTTTGCTTGTGTATGTTTTTACTATTACTATTATATATTTTTTTATAAATGTTTGTTTGCAATTACATGGAATGATGTTTTAGGAACAGCACCAATTTTTGACACTTGGTAATTATCCTTAAATATGTATTGTTCATGTTTCATATGAGTTTCAGTTGAGAATATCAGCCAGATATCAAATGTAGACTGGTCAAACCAGTACCTGAAGTCCATGTAGGGCAAATATCAAGCAGGTGTGTCATTTGTAGGTTGCATCAATGTGTTTAACGTTACATCCCCCACGCCTGTATAGAATGTTTGTGTAGGTTGTTTGGTGCTTTTGGACGGCTACAAGTCAATACATGTCTTCCACTTTGCAGCCAAAAATCCACCCATGTTGAATGTTCTGCAGTCCAAGGCAGCAAATCAACAAAACTGTGCTTTTGTTTTTGTTGTTTGTTTATTTACATTAGTCAGACACTATATATTCATTATTTACAGTGTGAATCCCCCACCCCGTATTTCTTTCTCTCAGGTTAATAATGTGTCTACTGGCCCAGAGAATGGGTTCACTGAGTATCCTGAGAAGTTTGGAGGCTCCAGGAATTACGTGGATGACAACAACACAAGCTACGACAAACCACCAGACAGCAACAGTCTTGTGTAAGTACAGTGTTTTCATGAGGCTCTACATATGTGGGAGTCTCTAGAGGTAAAATGTTCAGGAATAACTTTCCAGACTGTAGATGATAAGACTGTGTACGTTTTCTTTTGACACCATTTAAAACTGATGTGGGGTTAAAATTATTAGTGTGTTCCTATGGTTTAGTCATTGTAGAGTATTCTGCATAAGATCTACAATGTCTGTCTTTGTTTTTCTGGTGCAGGGATGACCAGCATAATCTTCCTCTGCAGACCACAGCTCCCTATTACAGCAGCTCTGATGTGGGCAGCTCGGTCAGCAGGCCAAAGAAAAAACGTCCCAAGCGCCCCCGCCGCTCTGATGGCCACAACAAAGACATTGACACCGATTACGCGTCCTCTGGAGACGAGCTTGACGACGAGGATTTCACCAGGTGTGCTTATGTCATGATCCATTTTATCACTTTTCCTGCTTTAACACATCCATTGAAACTCAAAGGCCTTGAGAATGAATTTTGTTTATGAAGAGCTGGGAAACCAGTAAACCAAGCCACATGCTCTTCTAATTCAGAGTACTTTTAGTAAGGTTCTTCTCGGATATACTTTCAAAATATCAACACAGATATTTCTTTCTGTTATCACAGTGACTTTCCACCCATTGTCCATGTGGAGGAAAGAGAGAGTTATAAGCATGAGTTTGACCTAGATCACCAAGAGTACAAGGCCCTACAAGCAGAGCTGGATGAAATTAACAAGAGGCTGGCTGAGGTGGACCGGGAACTTGATGAACTCCAGGAAGGGACTCCACAGTTCCTGGTATGTAAATCAGATTGCTTGAGGTGTTTGAAATAACTTTCCTTTTGCTTGTTTTTTTTTTTTGTTTTGTTGTTGTTTTAATTTTTTCCCCCATTTGTTTCATTGAGTTTTATTGAAATCCGGTGTGTACCTTTTTAGTATTTATATTTTTCTGACATGAACCAAAGAGGCTTACTTGTCTTTCGTGTTATGACTTGACGCAGTACTGATTTTATATCAATTGTGTTTCACACATTGATTGCTGAACTGCTGTTCTCTCATAATAGGACGCCATGGACGAGTACAACGCTCTGAGGGACAAAAAAAGGGTAAGAGTTACACCCATAATTCCTCCGTTTTTAAAAGGGTAAGAGTAAGCTAAACCAACAGCTCCTCACAGTTTTTGAGTAGAAGACTTAACTCGCTTGGTTTGCAGCAAAAGTGGAGAAAGTGTTTGATCCTTTCCTTTTAATTCAAGGTTTAAAATGGTTACAAGTATCTTTATTTGCACCATTACTGTGTTGCCACATGTATGGTAAAGAAAAGAGGTTTTATTTAACTCCTGAGGCATTTGAAAGAAACCTCTGCCAATAATAAATTATTCAGCAGATGGAAACTAAATTCATTTGTAACACAATTAGCCCTGAATGTAGACATGTATGGATGTTTCTGCAGAGTGGCGATTATCAGATGAAAAAGAAGAGATGTAAGTACCTGAAGGCAAAGCTGAGCCACATTAAGAGGATGGTCAGCGACTTTGACAGCAGAGCTTGAAAGCCTGCAGTGTGGAAGACCAGACTGCTCTCCCAGCATGGTGTCCAGAGCAAACAAATGCACAAGTCTTGTCTTGCTAAGCAATAGTACTTACTTAAGCATTATAATGGTAAATCCAGGCAGATTTACTTATATTCACAGATGCCAAATACACACACACACACACACACACACACACCTGGATTTAGACCAGTTAAATGTTGCTAGTTTTGTAAATGGCCAACGCAATTAAGACAGTTTTGTCCAGATGTGTTAAAGTGTGAAACCAAAGGTTTCATATGCTGACTTGATCACATGTGCTGATCCCCTTTCTTTTAATGTTACTGGTTGTGGTTATCTGGATTTTGAAGAGCATACAATGTTGTACATGTTCCAGATATGGACTGACATACCAGTTTTATCCTGTTTTAATTCCCTCTGTTAACTTATTTATACATGAATTTCTTCCTGTTTCTGAAGAAATGGCAACAGTGCTGTATTTTCACTCAATAGGTTGTTTGGGAGGCAGGAAAATCATTTAGGTATAGATTGTTTTACATATTGCATAACTGGTAATGTTAGGATTGTTTTGATGCTGCATGTGCTTGTTATCTAAACCTGTTTATATCTGTAAATAATTCATTTATATAGAATTTAGATTTAGTTTTGCATCTTAATGTTTCATTTGATCAGATTTTTTTGTGTTTTACATAATCACTTTAAGTGATTGGACGGCTTCAAGTTTTTAAAGTTTATTCTCTGTAATATTTTAATAAATGTTTTTCATTACAAAAGAAATTCAAGTTGTCTAAATCAAAACTTGGAATAGTAGGTCTCTCTCCAAGCAATGTACTGTGAAACAAGGACAAAATCTTTGTACCTGAAACATTTTATAGATCTGTTTCACATTCTGCACATAAATAAACTGACACTTTTGGACAATAGTAGCTTAATTATTTCAATGACTGATTAAATCAGCATGATTTCAGCATGACTGTCTTCTACACTGCAGTGTTTATCAGGTGGATATAAGCACCCTGACACCAGGGCAATACTGACATTTTTGTTAACGTTAAATTCATAAGTTAATAGCCTGTGAGGTAATTTAAAGTTTTATTTTTGGTTTGGCCAAATCTCTCCATCAACTAAACTTTATTGGATCCAACTCTATTGTTCTAGATTTGTGTATTTATACAAACATAAAATGGCATTTTGTTCTGTACATGACCATCAATGTAGGAGTTAAACAACCTTTTTCTGATAAGCAGACCTTTAGTCATTTCAAGTTTATCCTGCTTTGCAAAATACTGTCTCTAGGATAAGCACAGTTCTCTGAGGGGTGAACCTTCTTTAGTTGCTTCAACTTAATCCTAATATAGAAAAGCAGAGTCTGTGTTTTGCCCCTTTAGCTTCTTTCACATGGAGTTGATAATATAAACTGGTCATAAGCAGTCAGACACCGTGGATGTTCAGCCACTCTGTGAGAAGAGGAGCGTTCTGGTCCATCCAGCGAATGTTTTCTTCAATATTCTCCAAGGCCTGCTGGACACTGCGCAGTCTTGCTCCCATGTCGTCCCGCAGTGAACTGAAGAATGATCGTACCTATGGGTCAACGTAAGGGACACAAAGGAATATGGGACGATATTCAAAGCTTAAACGTTAAAAAGCTATATGTTAATTAAGACATTGTAGACATTGTAAGACATTTTCTTTTGGCACCATTCATTTTAAGCCTAGTAAAACATGATTAACAACTTCAATTACTTTTATAAATATTTAATATAACTATATAACCATAATATTTGTAGGTACATGTACCTCATTAAGCATTTCCTTAGTTGAGTACTGATTGGTTACTCCAACAACCATACGTGAGATAGAGGAGGAGCCAAGATCAAACCTATAAGAAAAAACAAAAAATATCAAAATTGCTGCAACTGTAATATATGTAGCTTTTATTCATGCACAAATACACTGGATTTTCACAACTAACGATGGTTCACCCTTCAGATAACTGTGCTTATCATATAAAGTAACATGGTTCAGCGGTAGAGATCAGTGAATAGTAAACAGCAGTAAAAAAAAAAAAAAAAAAAAAAAGCAATTAACAACTGGGGTTAATTGAGGTAAGCTGTGCTGATTAAATCTGAATATGCAAATAATTTACAAAAGTCTCTCACTGGATCTTGTAACGTTTGATTCAACAATTCATGCTAATCTTGCTAAAACCTAACATCATCACAGGCAGTGTGTACTTACTTCTTAACCAGTTCCTGCCAATTGGACCTTAGGAAGTCCCAGGCTATTTTGTAAGCTTTGGGGTTTTTGCTGACACTAATAAGAAGAGATGGTAGGTCATGGGTTTTAAGAACTTCTCCTTTCAAACCCATCTCCAACAGCCTAGACATCAAAAAGATAAAAAAAAAAAAAAAATGTATGAATACTCCGACATCCCTGTAAAAGCATTTGTATAAATGCAAGCAAATCCAACAATTTGCCAAAGTCCAAACCGACCACTGCAACTTATGAGCTAGTGGGCTGTAAGATAATGCGGCCTTGATCTGAGTCTTCTCAGATGGGTACAAGGTGTGGCGGTATTTTTCCAAAAGGAAGTCCCAGCCTTCTTCTGTCTGTGCCCCTTCAGTGTACACCACCAACCGGACATCCGCAGGCAACCTGAGGGTAGGAATGCAATGGTAAATTGCTGGTTAACACTGCAGCTGTCGGTGTTCTCTCCTTAGAGAGCAAAAAGTTGAAATCGACATCTGGCCGGAGGTGAGCGCCAACCTCATCTTCCCGTCCGAGTCTTTCCACTTGTGGAAGAGCTCCTGGGCAGTACCGATGCAGGGTGTATAGCGGCGTATGCAGGCGAATAGGAGTAGGTAATTGCGCAACACCCTCTCTGACACTGAGCCCTCATCACTCCACTGCTGTGCATCAATCAGGCTCTGGAACAAGTGAACTAAAAAACCCTGCAAACAGTAATTGAATAACAGAAATCCTATTAGAGGAACACACCACTCAAAAAGGCCAAAAAAATATTGTCAAATTAGCAATATGTTAATCATGAATCAAGATTGTGAAAACCTGCTAGCTTTAGTTTTCATTGTTTTTACTGTTTACTACACTCATTTTCTAGTTCCAGAATATTGGTTGTAGAATTGTGTTGTTTCTCCAGATTCTTTCACCTTCAGCCGCTGCTCTAGCAGGCTCATGTCTCGCTTCTCCATGAGTTTATAGAGAGGCACCAGTTCACTGAAGCCCTGTGTCACTGGCATGATCTCAGCCTCATGCTTCAGGTACATGCTCAAGCTCAGGGCTTTGTCCAAAGACACTTTTCCAATACTGAGACAAACAACAGTCAAGAGGACATACCTGAGCCAACAGTAGGAACACACGGTCTGCAATAGTAGCTCCTTTACACTGAACACAAAAATTATTTTAAGTCTAATCTAGATTCACTAAAATGAATGTTATTTAAGTATAATCTAGACTGTCAGCTAAAGGTTCAAGCACTGACACTGTATTAAAATGATCAATCTCGTTTTGTGTTTCTTGTGCATATGGCTCACACCTGACCAATTGGAAGATGTTGTGGATAAGGCTGGCTCGGTCATTTCCACTGAACACTGTGTGATTGCGGTGAAGCTGCTTGATAAGAGAATCCCAGCCTTGGTCCTCATAATGGACTATATAATACCCTCGCATGTCCACATTGAGCTTGATCCACTCCACTTCCTCAGGCAAATAAATCACATCTGGACAAAACAGGGAACTTTAGAGATGGTACGGTCTTAGGAATAGTTCACACCTTTTCTTTCAGTCGACTTGGTACAAACCTTTTCTAGTTTTTAGCAGAAAACGCTGAACAGACCTGGAGCTACTGGTAATGTAGGTCAAGGGTACTTGCCAAAGGAAGCTTGAAAAGGAGAGAGACAGAAGAAAAAAATGATCAGTTACGACACTGCACAATTATCAGTTTCAGTAAAAACAAACAAACTTGGAATACACTGCTTAATCTTACCTCGATTTCTTTGAAGGATCTGCTCCTCTAAGGTACCTCTCCTGTTTCAGTCTGACCTCTCGACCTTTAACCCCTACACTGATCATGGGAAAACCCTCTTGCAGTGTCCAGGTATCCATGACAGCCTTCACATTAAGGTCATCCTCCATATACCATTTCTGTTAAATACACAACCAAGAGTTTATTTATAAACTCACTTAGCCGCATCAGTATGGTTATGGAGTCTTAGGTATTTTAAAATGATTAGAAGTCATTAAACTAATAGTGACATACAGAGGCAGAAGTTCTGGCCCCGTTTTCAGTGCAGAAACCAGCTGTTTTCAGCCTCCCCGCATCTAAGTCATCTGACTGACAGATCTAAAAGAAAGTTACAAATAAATAACATTTGTCTCTGCAGTTATTGCTGAGTTTTATTCTACAAACACATAAAAAGAAACAAAGCTAACCTAAGTAATCAAGTAATGTGTAATTGCTAGGTGTGTCCTGTAGTGCAATACAGATGAACTTACATTTGACAAACTGTACCAAAGGTGAGCATTCACAGTGTTCTGGTAACTATGCTCCTTTAGGTAGCGTATAATACCCATTTTAAATACTTCAGGGGTCAGGAAATCTCGTAGCATGTTCAAAACACAGGCTCCCTTAAGGCGAAAAAAATATATATATATAAACTTTAGTTCAAATAATGGAGTGAAGAGCTGAAAGGTTGTGTACAAAAATGCAAGTTATCTGTTGCTATACCTTCTGATAAGACACATCATCAAACATTTCTCTTATCTCTGCTGTACTCTCCACAGGCGTAGAGATGGGGTGGGAGGAGCTTAATGAGTCTACCCCCATGGCTGTAAAACACTTCTCCAGGAAGTAGTCACTCTAAAGTAGGAACACAATGTTTCTGGGCATGAGGGCAATAAAACATTTAAATGAAGTACCTTCGGTTACATGACTGTCAATAAATAACATGGTGTAGAGAACTAACAGTCTCACCACTTGCAGCTCAGGGTGGGTGATGTTGATAGACAGAAACTCCATGAACTTGGCAAAACCCTCATTTAACCAGAGGTCATTCCACCATTGCATCGTCACTAGGTTTCCAAACCACTGCAGAAGACGTGTAAACAAGGTGCCAAAGAGATAATGCAGCTGAACTGACAGGATTGTGTTATAAGATGTGCAGAAAGCCTTAGATACCCGACCTGATGGGCAAGTTCGTGGGCAATGACCTTGGTGATGCCCAGTTTGTCAGAGGTGCTTGACCGTTCGGGATCAAAGAGGAGCCCTGATTCTCTGTACGTGGTTAAGCCCCAGTTCTCCATAGCACCTGACTGGAAGTCTGGGATCGCTGCAAGATCTGGGGAATAACAGTTAAATACACCTGTTTATATCAAATTAAAACACATACAGGTGTGAAAATAGCAACTTATTTGTTCAATGTAAAGAGGCTGTTAAAATGCATTCTAAAGCTGTGTTCACTCTATGGGATATTGAAAACATCAGTGTGAAACATATTATACTGCACTGTAACTGACAGTGCAGAAAACACACCTTGTTTGGGAAGAGGATATGGGATGTCAAAGTAATCATCATAAAAGTCGAGCAGCGTTACTGCTGTGTTCAATGCATATTCTGCCTGACTGATCTTGTCTGGAACAGTGTACACCGATATCTAGACAACCAACAAATTCAATATTAGAAAAAGCGGCAACAAAGAAACCTGCAGTAGCATTAAAAGTGGTAAAAAGAAGATGTAATATCAACACACCTCAACCCCATGCTGGCTTCTCTTACTGATGGAGAGAAAATCACAAACGATAAAGGCCACTAGATAGGTGCTCATCTTCACACTGACATCATACTGATCTTCCAACAAGCCACCTGGAACCTCCACAGTCTGCAACTTTAGAGAAGAAAAAATTTTTTACACCACACATGCAAATATAGTATTTGTTAATTCATAGTGGTGCCATTTTGCAAGGCCAAGTTATACCCTAGGCATGTTGGATATAGAGATGTGCTTTGGCTCTCGGCGTACGCGAATAGAAAAGTTGGCTTTGAAGGACGGTTCATCAAAACAAGGGAAAGCAGCTCGGGCATGTGTGGGCTCAAACTGTGTCGATGCCAATAACCTAAAAAGCAAATCAATTCATTTATTCGCTTTATTTGCTGCTATGCCTCAAAGTCACTCCATAGTACACATAATAAAACGCTGGTTTCCAGATCTCTAAATTACAATGATTTTTAAAGGATTTTTTATGGGCAAAGTTTCATTTCATCAGACGGATCTAAAATCTTGTACGTTCATAAAATAAGGGAAAACCTAGTAGAATATAAAAATGTCTTCTTACCGGACTTCACCATTGCGTGTGGTGTATGAGCCTTTATAAAAACCGTGAAAATTATCAGACAGGTTAGCTGAGAAATCCAGCTGTAGAATATGATTCCCTCTAGATATTGTAAAGCCTTCAGAAGACAGTGCGATCTGCTCGTACAGATCATGCTCGTGGACGTGAAAGTGACGAGGATGTGTGGATCCTAAAAGAACAGCTTTTGAGATATGAAGGTTTTTGCTGTGTAGAATGATGTGTTTGGTTTCCCGATGCACCTCTAAATGAATTTGTACAGTTCCAGTAAAGTTAAGTGAAGTCAGATTTGGGTGAATTAGGAGATCGTATTGCAGTGGTTTAACAGAATCCGTCAGTCTCATGTTCCATTCGAACGACGGGCCAGATGTACCCAAACTGCCAAATATAGCATTTCTATGATCTCTGGCATCAGGAGTAGGGATAATGGAAAGGAAAAGGACAATGCTCAACTGTAACATCTTCTAGATGAAGTAGAAGAACCATCGGCGTTCTCAGATAATCTGTTGAAAATAAACATTTCAATGAGTGAACACTAGCTAGCCTATAGGTACACCCGCCTAAACGATGTTTAATTACGGGAATGATTCAGGAAATATGAAGGAAAAGTCTTAATGGTTAACATGTTGTTTTTATCATGGCGTGTTTTTTTATGAAAAGAACAAACCTGAATAATGACGCCGACATCTACGCGGTATTAAGCGAAAGTGAAAGTACAGCACTTCCTTCCGAAAAGTTTAATTTTCGGGGTGAAACAGGTCATGTATTAAAACTCTATTTCGCCACCATGACCTGTTAAGGATATTATTAAAAACGACAACCTAGAGGTTTGAATAGCTATTCGTTCAGGATGTCGTAAAGTTGCATTCAGTAGAGGTTTTTTTCAAGCGCCATGCCCTCTAAAAAACAATAATAAAAAATACAGGAAATAGCACCCTCTGTCGTTAAAGAAATTAAATATTATGATGCTTCATGTGACGCGTATTGCCCTGCCTTGCTTACGACAAAACCAGTTTGCTTGATATTAATTTTTAATGTTTCAAAATGCTAACACAAATCTTTAAAATACCCAAACTTTCCAAGATGTATAGCTCATTGGCTGGCTAATGCTGCTGTAAAATAAATTAGTTTTTTATTTCACTCCTAAGGCATTGCTCCAGATTGCATATATAATTGAACTACATACTTACATTTTAGGACGAACATTAAAATATGTGTTTGAGCACTGTATAACATACATAAGAAAAGAGTACTCAGTCAGTTAAAGTGGATCTGCTGCAATTTAGACACTGCTAAAATATAGACAAATGCACTTAACGGGGTATTTGTTTAAAAATACGCTTGCCTGTATTCAGTCATAAGCATTAGGGTATCTGTATCCGTACCATCAGTACCCATCCCCACCGGCTGTGGTTTCGCATGCGCAAAACGACTGTGTGTCTCTCGTCGTTGCTATGCTCACTCGGCACACATGGCAACACGAGCTAAATATAGCCGAGCAGCCAAGCGTACTGAGAGCAGGGTTTCTTCCTGTGAGCACAGAAGCCCTCCATCATGCAAACCCCCCACCCTCAGATCGCTGAGGGTTGTAGCTCCAGCCCCGTTCATGCACCTCCTGGGAACCTGATTCTGTTGCCCGCAGCAGTGGAGGGTTTATGAAGCTGAGCTTTGCTCATTTCAGCTGAAACAAAGGGTAATGGCTTTGTCTAGCTGGTATAACCGAGACGGGAGAAACCATGTTCGGTTGAACTTGAGCTACTACGACTGCCCTGCTCCAGACTGTAAGGATGCCATGTCCTTTACTGTGGAAGAGCTACATTTTAAGTCACAGAGCAGCGTGACCGTCAGTATGAGAAACAAAGCACTTAGAGTGATTATTTCGCTATGGTTGAAGCTGGTGTATATTATACCTCGAAGTGCCCCCTGAATGATTCCAGAAACATGACAGACTTCGGGGTAGCACCACTCAGACTGCAGCATGGCCGTTCTGGAACATGAACTAATTCCATTCGCTTATATTCCGAGATTGATTTTCAACCACTCTTAAAAAAAGCCCTATAATGTACATGACTTTTTTTCTTTTACTGTCTTACTACCACACAGCTCCACTCAAACATCAAAGTGGCCAGCAGGCACGTCCTAATGGTGTTGTAGGAGAACCACTCAAACATTTGACTCACCAAATGGTGGTGAGGGACCATTTGTTTCCAGGAGTCATTTTTTTTGTATTTTAACAATGCGTCTTCATGGAATTGTGAAACTGGATAAAATCTTAACATATAAAAAGCAAGAGAAAAGACATCGGCAACAGGAAAGGAAATTGTTTACCATCAATTATAATTTCCTTTATTCTGTTACAAACATACATAGCATTTTCTAAATATAGACTTGTAAATCTCCATTTGAAAAACTGCACAGCCATGGGGAAAGGGTGACCACCCAGTTTGTGGTTTATAGGAGGCAGTCTGAGATTAGGGGCTCGATTATGAACCAGCAGTACTGCAACAACTGTCTTCATGTCATGACAGAGTTGCAGGAATATTTATCTAGTCTGCCTCCTAACCACTTCAGCATCAAGAGTGAAGGGAGGTATATGATGAGCACGAAAAGATACATTGAGGATGCCTGAAACCTGAGTAGCAACCAGATGTGGGCTTGCTGTTCACATTAGAATCTCTGGTAACATCATCAGATTAATTGGAAAAATAACTGTCCAAACTTGCATGTCCAAAATAGTCCACTAGCAAATTTGCAGAGCACTGTAGAATGACCTGGAGTAGTAAATAGAAATTATCCCAGACAAAGGCATTGTCCCAATTTAGAGGAAAATGGTTTGGACATGTGGAAATGGTCAACAGAACGTTCACATTCCGCAACCTTGAGACACAGGAAGACAAATCAACCAGTTGTGGTGAAGACACTGGCAGGAACCAAGACCATAAACCCATTCCTTTGTGTGTATATTGCTTCCTGTTATCACTTCCATAAAGACAAAAAAAATTGTAAGAAATTACAGACTAACTTTTGAAATAAGCAAAATATCTGGACTTGCCTTGTATAATTTTTTACTTTAAAAGCAACAAAACCACTACCACTGAAAGTCCCTCTTTGAATTGTACTGATTTTCATTTGTTTCATTTGTGAGACACACATAATAAAAATATTATTACCACCACATAGATCTCACAGGTTGACAGCATGACCACAAATTTTCTTTCTTGAGAAATAAATTGTTGGCTGGGAGGAGTGGGGCTCTCTTGCCATTAGCAGCTAAGGAGCTGTGGGTGAAACGTCACGTCAAGAGCAGCTGGTGCTGTGTCATGTTTTCATTCGGCTGGCAACTGCCTCTACAAGCCCCCTGAAAATGCTTCAAGTGTCACGTTCCCAGCAGTTGTCCGACATCAGTTTAACAGTCCAAATAGTCACCAATCGCACACTGAAAATGGCCAAAAATAACGTGGGCTCCCACTGTCCACTCAGCGAATGGCTTGAACAAACGCTAACAATTCGGTGTGTGTGTGTGTGTGTGTGTGTGTGTGTGTGTTTGGTGCAGTCCTATTAATGTGATAACATTTTTGGGAGGTGTGCGTGTAGCAGGCTTCACAATCAAGCCCTTGTGTCGGTCTGCACTTACAAACTAATGGCACAGCTGAACCGGCAGCCACCAGAGCAGGAATGCCAAACTTTCTAATGCCTCTTACGTTAAAATAGCCAGCCTGCTAAGTCAGCTTGCTGCTGCATGTGAACAGCTGCCTTGCCCTGTATAACGCAATTGTAGATTCCGAGAGAACCCCAATGGATGGAGCACCCGTTACAGAGCAGAGTGAGGGCACCACCTGTATTTGGACCGGCACCCTCTACTGATTCTGCAATCGACAGCTGTGCCAAAACAAAGTTTATGCTGGAAACAAATCAAGTAACAGCTGGCATTTTTATCTTATAGTGATCCATCTGTCAAACAATTTAAAAAATTTTTTAAAAACGCTCTATGGTTGGACTTAAATGCATCTTCTGCAAAAAAAAACAAACAAACAAAAAAAAAACCTTTGTGTTTAGTAAAGTGTGGAGTAGAATGGTGATCATTTACAGCAGGACACAGGACACACAATGACTGGAACAGCTGCCATTTGACATGAATCAATAAAAGTCAGCAGGGATGATAAAATGTGGGTTTATATATGAATGAAAAACACTGTTGAGCCTCCAAAAGGTCCTAAAATTCATTGTTGTGGATCAGTGGGGAAAAAAACCCCCAAAGAATATCAAGACTTACATCACTCTTAATAAACTGCACTGTATTAACTGGGACACTTGTCTCCCCTTCTTAAAGTGCGACAATGAAATGTGGCAAAGAAATCAACATAACACACCTTTACTATTCACTGTCATAAACCATCAGTCTACTTGGGTAATTCACATATTCTTTAGAAGAAAAAGAATATACATGAACAGTTTTCTGAAAATTCAGCCAAGACAACAGCTAGAGATCTAAAGAGTGTGCTTAAAAACTGCTTTCCAATTCATAAATTCATATTCAGGGTGGAGAAAAAAGGTGGAAAATATGATGGCATCAACATAGCTACATACACCATGTTGAAGGACTTAATTAACTTAACAGGGAACGAATTATACGCATGCACAACAATACAATTTACCAAAGGACCAACTGACAGATACATGTAACATTTTTATTAAATGTCACTTAAGTTTTAAAAATGTGCTAATTTTGGACTCAAAATGAATAAAATGCTAGTGTTGCCTGTTAGCGTGACATCATACCAACTAGGCATATTTTTTAATTATTAATTGTTAGTGTTGCCTGTTGGCAATAAATCCTGCCAAACAGGAAAATTACTTTTTTTGTTTTTGCTAGGCATGTTAGCATTGTCTGGTTGAATTTTCCCTTCAAATGGAGTAATTTGGGGGAAAACAAAACAAAACAAAACAAAACAAAAAAAGATCCCACAAATTATTGGGTGAACACAACACAAACTTACATTCCATGTGAGAAGTAAGGAGAGATTTACATATTATGAAATAAGCCATCACAATATATCATACTAACGCTCTTTACTTACATAGAGGTTATACTCTTCCACAATTTTTGGAAAACAAATACATTGGACATTCTTCAATCCTATCTTATTTTTTTCTTTTTTACAAAACAGCCTTATAGGCTTCAATAATTCTGTAATACACATATATTTTCTATTTTACGTATTAAAAATATGCTGGTTTGTTCAGTTATTCTGTCATAAAGTATAATCTGTCTAGTTTTCTAAACAAAAAAGAAAGGGAGCAAAAGGACAAAAATACTCTATGCATTTTTTGTCCTTTAAATTAAAAAAGGAGTGTGGTATCATTGCATTTACTCAACTGCTCTGTTCTTACACCTGGAGGGAGAAATGACCCATCAGTTTCATTTAATGTAGTCACTAAGATTTGGAGCAAGATTGGAAAAGACAGTACTCTTACTGTATGCAGTTCACTACCTATCATATATCATGGTGACTTTTCCCAGTCTAGCTTTTAACACATGTCAGTATACCAATTAGTCAAGTTTCATATCACAGGCTATGTAATTAGTCTAGTCTGTTTGCTTTCAGTAAAGGTTTTTAAAGTTTCCTATGGCTTATAAACTACTGCCCATATTTTAAAATTTACCTATATGGGTACTGAATGTATGGACAAGTTTCAGAGAGTGATGGCGCTGTTAAACTCCTCAGGTGCAGTTTGATTATCATAGTCTAACGCTTCCTAAGGAGGAAGGGCTCCATCAAAACTAACGAATGGAAGTCTACTCTCATACATTTCTTTTTAAATATAATTAGCAATATGCATCCATTTCCAATTGCTTGGATTCACGTGTACTTACTGCCTTTCAAATTCAGCAGCATTACATTGTGACCTTATAAAAGATTAACTATAATATCAGACAATTAAACTTCTGGTTTAGGACAGGGCCGTTTCAATAATAAATCATATTTCTCACCTCATGAAACATCACTCATGGCTTTAGACGGTTTTCTTGAAATCCCGAAAAATCATCACAAACTTCACAGACCTTTACTATCTATATTTTCTGCCAAATGAATAATCACGCCACAATATTTTAGTAGGCTATTTAGGTCCGAATCATCATGCACTTCTTCGGTCATTTCTGCATCTCGTAACAAATTCTATAGCAGATCTCATGTGAATTACAAGACTTGTTCAGTCATCATCCACGTCCTCACCCTCCGACTCTTCTCTCCTCTCGTACATTTTATCACGTTGTCTCTCTTGGATCTCTTTCATCTCCTCCGCGTAACGGCAGAAAGCGCCACCAAATTTACTCCAAGCTTTGAAAGGAATAGTGATTGAGTTCCGGTAACTCGGTTTTACTTCACTGACTCTCAGGAACACACCGTACTTGTTGGACCCAACATCAAAAAAGAACCTCTTAGAGTCCACCATAATGGATGTGCCCTCGGGAAGTTCGCCGTAGCCCCCTGCTGCCGTGCCTCCGGTCAGCTCCTCGTCGTCTCCGCCATAATCATCTATAAGCTTCGCCAGGGCGTCTCGAAATTCTATCAAGCCCTGCGCCGGGAGTGCAATAGTTTGGCCAGCCTGCATACCACCCCCGGGGCCTCCAACTCCAAAGCCGGGCCCTCGATTGACGGTCTGACGGATTCGCAGGAACCTCCCCCGCTGATTTTCCTTCAGATCGAGGTAGTATTTGCGATTTTCTCTGACTAAGAACTCGCTTTTTAATGCTCGTCGTGGCCCACCGTCGTCACCACCAGACGACTGTGCGATTTGCTCTGGGCTACTGGGCCCAAGCTGGGCGTAGTGCTCAATGAAATCCCCAAGGTAGTCACGAAACTCCGCCGCAACTGACATAGAGAGGGTCAGGCGACTTTTGGAGCCCCCGGCGCCGACCTCGGCTATCTTGATGAACCTGCCCTTCGAATTTTGTTTGACGTCCAGATAGAAGCGCTTGTTCTGAATGTCAAGTCGCTTGGACGCCAGCTCCTGGGTCTCCTGTTCCCTCTGGAAGTGCTGGAACCCGCTACCTCCTCCACCACCACTACTACCACCACCGCGCTCGCTCCCGCTGTCTCCATCCGCCATCTTCACCGCCACCAGCCAACTTCTCCCTGCGTATATCGCGCACAGCGGACAGCGAACACTCCTGATGTCACATTTACGATCATTGGATATCGACAATCCCATTGGCCTAAAATCTGCCAATAACAGACTTGCTTGGTTTCTAACAGGTCTAACTGCTTGTCATTAACATTGTAAAGGCGGGTCATCATTTACTATTGGTGTGAAATATTTTCTACAATGCGGGCACTTCCTGTCTTTGAGATCGCAAGCTTTGAAGGAGAAAGTACGTCATGGTCTGATTCAGGACCAACGTTTCTTATTCATCCTGTTACATTTAACACCACAGTGTCGAATCAAGAACTGAACACAGGTCAGCTGTTCAACTAGTACATTATAACCACCTTCTTCTCTTCTAGTATTGAACAGCGTCAAATGACGCAGTCTATAACGAATTATCGAGGTTATTTTATTCACAATATTTGGATCATCTTGCTGTTATCCAGTTTTAATAGTAGGCTAAAGAATAAGTGCGTTTTGTTGGGATTATAGCAACTATTTGTATTTTTAAATTCCTTTTGAAAAACATTTCTTTTTAGGCATTTAGGTCTATCAAATATGGGCTCCTGTTTGATCACAAAATTGAGCGATAATGACGTAACAAACTTGTTCACCATTTCTGCACATTAAAAATTAAATTAATTAAAAAGAAAATGAGTATTAGTTTACGAAAATACGATTTAGTTTGTTTTCCCTGCCATGGATACTAAGGACAAACCTTAAGGGCTACTTTTGTCCTGATGTACTGACACAGTCTTTATTACATTCTGTAATGTTTTGCGAGGAATTTTGTATTTGTGAAATTGCATTTCCTTTTTTTCTTCTACACTTAAAGCAGATTATATGCAGTGTTATAACTATATTCTGCCACACCGGGGCGTTAAAACTCTAGAGGATTGGTGTTGTGGATCGCTGTAACATCAGTTACAGATTCGTCTCTGCCTATTTACTGCCTTATGGAGCTGGTAACCAATGCGAGTTCATCCCTAAGTGAAAATGACCAAACTGTGCCCAGTTAGTCATTTTCCCTCCCTGGTTTCATGTGACTCATTATGATGCACAAGAAAGCCTGCAAACAATTTGCTGAAGACAAGCAGGCTAAGGACATGAATTACTGGATCCATGTCCTGTGGTGTGATGCAACCAAGAAACTTATTTGGTTCAGATGGTGTCAAGAGTGTGTGGCTGCAACCAGGTGAGGAGTACAAAGACAATTGTCTTGACTACAATGAAGCATAGTGGTGGGAGTGTCATGGTTTGGGGCTGCATGAGTGCTGCTGGCTGTGGGAACCATGAATGTCAAAATGTACTGTGACATACTGAAGCAGAGCATGATATCCCCTCCCCCCTTTGGAAACTGGGCCACAGGGCAGTATTCTAACATGATAATGACCCCAAACATACCTCCAAGATGACCACTGCTAAATAAACTGAAGGTGCTGGACTGTCCAAGCATATCTCCAGACCTAACCCTTTTGAGAATCTGTGGGGCATCCTCAAATGGAAGGTCTCTAACATCCACCAGCTCCATGATGTTTATCATGGAGGAGTGGAAGAGGATTCCTGTGTGTGTGTGTATTACAGTGTGGATTCCAACCTGTGAAGCTCCATGCCCAAGAGACTTAAGGCAGTGCTGGAAAATAATGGTGGCCACAAAAAATTGACAATTTGGCTATTTTCATTTAGCGATGTACTCACTTTCATTGTTAGTGGTTTAGATGTTAATGGCTGTGTTGTTATTTTGAGGGCACAGCAAATTTACATTGTTATACAAGTTGTACAGCAGCTTCCATTAGCTTACATTGTATCAAAGTGTCATATCTTCTGTGTTGTCCCATGATATATAATAAATTAATGACAACAGTGTGAGGGGTTTACTCACTTATTAGATGTGTGTGTGTGTGTGTGTGTGTGTGTGTGTGTGTGTGTGATTATTATTATTCTGATGATTATGGTGATATATATATGTGGTATAACTGTCTCGCTGATATTAAAAACTGGATGGCTAAAGAACTTCCTTAAGTTAAATAGTAATACATCTGAATCCATTCTTATTACATCCCCTGCCACCTTTAAGAACATGAAACTATCTACACTATCTATCCCAGGCTATATTACAGGCTTCATCACATCCTCTGTGGCTCAGGTTCATCATCTAGACCTTGTTCTGGACTCCACTTGCTTGCAACCCTTAGTCTTAATTGGGCTCCCTACCAGTTGTGTAAGGAAGCTTCAATAAGTACATAACTCAGCGGCAAGAGGTCTCACGCACATCGTATCCTGGGAACACATCAGTCTAAAGTTAAGAGTTCTCACACAGACCAGATCCTGGGAACACATCATTCCTCTTGGTTTTTGAATCTTTCCACAGTCTGGATCCTAACTACCTTTCTGCATTGCTGTCCAGATACTGTCCTTCACGTTCTTTCTGCTCTGCTGATGCCCATGTGCTCTTTGTAACTCCTGTCAGGCTACGCATGTATGGCGAAAGGGCTTTTCAGTGTTGTAGGTCCAAAGTTATAGAACTCTGTTCCCTTGTGTCTTGTACATGCTCAACCCTTTCCACTTTCACAAGGCATTTAAAAATGTATCTATTTAAGGATGTTTTTCCAATTTGAAAAAGTGCTTTTCACTTAATTTCTTTTTTGTTTCATGTTAATGTTTTATCCTTCTCTTTTCTTAATGTTCTATTTTAATATTTATTAACATTCTCATGGTGTCTATAACTCAATTTACTCTTGTTCTGTCACATTTATTTCATATATATATATATATATATATATATATATATATAATTACTGAATTGTAAAGTGTCCTTGTATAACCGTAAAGGTGCTTACAAATAAAATTCTATACAAATATAAATTCTAGTAGTGTGTGTGTATATATATATATATATACACACTACTCAAAAATATAAAGGAAACACTTACACAAGACAAAACAGAGCCAGGGTCCTGCAAAATGACCTCCAGCAGGCCATTAATATCCATGTTTCTGCTCAATGGAATCGATGAGGGTGGTAAGAGGGCCCGATGTCCAATGGGCCCGGAGGAGAACATCCACCCCCTCATCAGGAGCATGCCCAGGTGTTGTAGGGAGGTCATACAGGCATGTGGAGGTCACACACAATACTGAGCCTCATTTTAACTTGAGGCACTTCCACTGAAATCTGTAATTAGATTTTCCACTTTTATTTTGAGTATAATTCCA
>JAOYMR010000014.1:14943890-14974347 GCA_025802075.1 Tenebrosternarchus preto
GTACGCACTTTCTCACGTTCAAGTCACATTTAGTACATCTGACCGTTTGCGTGAAACATTGCGTACGCAATGTTTTTATACGTACGCACCTTTAGTACATGAGGCCCCTGGTCCGCAAAGACCTTACAAAAGCATCAGAGGGGTCTTGTTTGGAAGGAAAAGTGCCAAAAAACATACCATGCTGACAGACTCCCACACCGGCGTTAATTTTATTAATGCAGTCATCAAATTAAAAGGTGTTTCAACAAAGTATTAGTTTATGGGTATTTTTGGTACTACACCTCAGCCTCCAATAAACATTCATTCTCACCATGATTCTGAATCTTACTGTCAGCCAATATCCTAAATTTGTAACTCAGATGGGGATTTATGGCTCCACCCAGTGGTGGAGCAAGAAACTCGTTATGCCCAATATGACCTTTTTAAAGAATTTCAAACAGTTCAAAGATCAACTTGCACACTGGTCTGGTTTTATTTCCTAAGAAACAGTTGAAACTGGGAGCATTCAATGCAACAAGCAGTATTCAACAATACAGAGAAGTTGAGAATTTCTAAAAAATCAAATCAAATAAAAAAGGCTGTTTACAATTGTACCTGGAAAAAAATCTTAAAAATCAAAACCATATGCAGCAATTATTCTACATTGATATATTCCAAGTAAATATACAGCACTCTCTATCCTACCAAGCAGGAAAGAAAAGCAATTTCCAGATAAATATAGAAGGACCAGAAAGAAGTTTTACTATATACATTTTCATTCTTTAAAGAAGTTTTACTATATACATTCATTCTTTAAAGAGAATATAAATTGAGAGCTCAACAAAGACTACAATGCGTTTTAACAGCTTAAAAAATATTAACTTGGGGTTAACACTCGGTTCTCAGAGTTCATTACGAATAGATTTTCAACATTCATTGAAAAAATAAAAACAACACATCGGAGTGCAATTTTTCAGTGTTCATAAACACACCAGCTAACTTAACGATCTGGAATGTCCAGACCAAAAGAAAGACAATAAAAGTCCTGCTGAATCAGGGCAAAACATTTCCCTCCGACACTCCCCCACATGACATTTCACACGTGCATACCATCATAACCTGTTGCAAAAAGAACCACAAAGAACAAAGTTGAATCCATTTGTTTCTGGTCTTAAATCTTCTTTCAGACAAAAACAGGTAAAAACCACAGCAATACTATGACGTCATCAGGCATGAAGAGCTATAGTTGACCAGTCCATCCTGATCATGTTCACTTCAAAATATTCAAACCATGAATTTTATTTAATTAAACAAATGAATATTACTGGTTCAGTAGAATGTTATGCAGGTGGCCATGGAAAAAAAAGCACATCGCCGTGCCTTGCGAGGAATGTGGGTACCTGTTAATACTGCACCAATACTGCATACCAGGCTTCAATACGGCTCAATTGGAGAGGTCTGAAACTGTGTTGAGAACGGCTAATGATAGTGCATGTAAGGGTTCAAATCGGCCAGCATCTACTACAGATGGATTTTACTCTCACACACAAACTGTGTCTTAATTTCCCCAAGTGCTGAAGAAAACTGAAAATGTTTCATGATGCTGCATTGGTCAGAGATGAGAGAGAAATTTATTTGGGTCCGTTTTCAACTCTACACGATGGTCTATAAACAAAGAAACATTCGACCAGACAAACAGCAACCTGCTGCCTCACTGAATTCAGCAAATAAGTGCACGCTGAAGCAAATCAACCTCAAATCAACCCCCTTTCCAGCACAGAGTGACGAGCAGAACAGTCACGTCATATTACGGCAATACTGTACTTTGCACCCAAAACACTTTTACATCTAAAAGTAAAGAGACGTTGGCCCTCATGCTTTCTGGAAGGTTGGGGAATAACTGCAGCAAATCAATACGCAAAAATGAACCCACAAAGTTTTGAAAATCTCCTCTACCTGCTTTTTTGTATATATTTTGGTGCGTCTGTGTGTGTTGTCAAGTGACTGACAAAGGAAAGCCATCGTCTCCTTGGGTGAATGTTCTATCCACGTTACATACAAAAACAAAAAGACAAAGATTTGCCTGCCACGATCGTTCCGAGACCACAGGGCAGTGAAAGCATGACGATGATGATGATGATGATACTAAAGAGCATTGGGCTAAAACACGGAGAACTTGTTTGTTGCCAGCCATACAACACATCACACTGAAAGACTGAACACTACACACGTCAAGTCAAAGGAACTGCTCACATCAAAGGATTTCCACTGTGAAACTGTAACATGAGAATGTTTATGGTAACGGGGTGGGGAGGGGGTTGTTTATACATATGTAGTGTAGTTCTGTCTCAAGCGTGAGCCCAAAAGCCTGAGCAGTTCCTGCTGCTCTTGCCAGTAGTGGCTTGTCCATTGGCACATAGATAAGGAGCAGATCTGGAGGGCACCAGAACTGCTTCCAAAAGACTTGTGAAGGCTGTGAGGCGCAGCCATGCCTAGTGCAAACGGGGCACAGAGAAACGCACAATAACCAATGGACAAACACACACAGCCAGGTGCAATACTTTAGGATCAATAGGAACGCTGACGAAAGAGTATCGAGGGGTGCAGGACCTGGAAAGTAGGGGACATGTCATCTCAAAGTCACTAAAAGCCTAAAAATCAAAATAAAGACAAAAACAAAGGCCCCACACAGCTTAGGCCATCTGGACAAAATCTGTGCACTCCAGATGTGAAAATGGAGAGTTATTGACAAACAACAAGTTGGCTGTTAAAATCCAAACCTTCGTGTGAACTGAAGTTTAATGGGTTAGACAGTCAGACAGCTTCTGTAAGGGCCAGAGCTTCGTCGGTCCCGCATTCCTGGATCCTGCTTGCACCTGCAAAGCCCAGCAGAGTGAAGGGGGTCCATGAGATTCCACTGCATGCCTGTGCATGTTCACATGCTCGGGCACGCTCGCACGCCCGTGCACGCTCTCACTCTCACTCAGAGTGCAGGTCATTAAAGAACAAGCACCCACAAAACTCACCAAGACAAGCTGAATTTAAGGACATACATTAGTTTTTAGTGGAAGTGTAAGCATTAGTTTACAATGGAATCAAACTTAAACATCGAAAAGTACAAAACAAACAAAATGCATAAACAATATAGCAGATAGCAGCGCCATAGCAGAACATGTGGTCCCCTTGTGCCCAGAAAATACTGCAGATGAGATTCGAGTATAGTGGAGTAACCTGGGTAAACAGCTGAGTGAAGCTTTAGCTTCTTACACCCAAGAAACAAAGAGAATAACAAACAAACCAAAAACAGAAAAAGAAAAATCCAAATACTAAACTCAATAGGTGCCAAAGGCCCTTTGGTGGTAGGTAATTTGCATGAGCATCTAAATTACAACAGCACCAAAGTTGTAAAGGAGAACTAAACATCTATTGACAAAGATGCATCAGAACACTGCTACGAGGGGAGAAACTGGGGAAAGTGTGTTTTGAAAAGTCTCTAATGCGTTATTCGAAAGGGTTTAAATATTAGAACTTACCCGAATACCCTGATACAATTAGGTTCAGCTAAATAAAAGCAAGTTACTCTGTAAAATGCTCCATCGCAACAAGAAATCCCCTCAAAGAAGGGAGGGCAGGGAAGTGAGGGTACAGAGGCAGTAACATCCTGTATTAACCATGTTGAGGGGAACATGACATGCATGTGTAGTGCTTGTAGGCCCTGGATAATGTCTGCAATGTGTAGCAGTACATTTAAAGACGCGTCACGACGTACAAAATCATGCTTAGAACTGAAGTTGCATTTACCTCATGCAAAGTACACTAACAGTAGTTGTCAATTTCATCAAAGAATGAAAACTGAAGAGGAAAGTCTAGGTTTGCGGTTAGGGAGAAAAGATCAAAGGAACAAAAAGGAAAGAAACAAAAGAGAAAGACAGTCTTAATCCAAGGAACAGTTAATCCAAGTAAAAGTAAAGTAAACCCCACAGTCTTAATCCAAGGAACAGGTTTAAAAGTAAAGTAAACGCTTAAACAGCTTCCATCTAACTACTGCGCGTGTCCAATCAGCACTATGATGTCATCCATGCAATAAGTCCATCATGGTTAGCTCTCAAAACACTGCATCATTCGCACTACAGCACATAAAAAAGGGTTATGCTGGAGACGCCCACACCCCGAGTCACAGCTCTGTACCTTGGGTAGTGTTCTTCTCATTTAGGAGTTTGGTCTGGCTGTTGGGCAGGATCTTAATCTCTGGTAGATCAGAACTATGCGCTACGCGAGTTGCCATCAAGGCGTTGAGGTACTGCAGGCGAGTTACCTGAGAGGCACAATCAGAAGGTCAAGTAAGGTTAGAGGCTGTACCAAAGAAATAGGATTTTATATTGTAGGGGTTTTTTGGACAGGTGTAAATGCACACTGGGAACCAGGAGGATTAAGCCTCTGAAGTGTTCGCATTAAGGCCTCGTCATTCTTGGCAGTTCACACAGCGGCACCGACTGATATCACATGAAAAACAGCTTCACAGAGATGAACAACAATACTCAATGCTGACTAACACCGTTATGGAGCAGACCTGTCTCCACTGGCTCACCCTAATGATCTGTAGGTCAGTGAGGGCGCGGACTGTGTAGTCAGGACAGTAGCTGGATGGGGTGGTGGCTTCTCCCAGCTCGAAGGGATCTCTAGGGGAGCGACGCTGCGTGGAGACTGGAGACTGATGCACTGTACACACACACACACACAGTTTCCAAACCAACATGTAAATGCAACACACCTGACCCAGCTAACCAACATCTTTTTAAGACAACAACCAACTAGATCAGCTATGGATAGAACGTCCAAGTTAGCAATGGCCAAAAATGGGGATTCTGGCCACTGTTTGCAATATTAATGGTGTCATAGTAATGGTCAATGAGGTAATTTAATTTTTGATTTAGTGCCACATTTGAATGTCAAATTAAATGTGGTGTTCTGATAAAACAGTTGTGACATACCAGAGGAAGGTGCTGTCAGAGCAGAGACGCCATAGTAGGTGAAGGCACCATTCTCAAACTTTAAGCCCTCCTTTCCAATCTCTACCTCCACACGCCCCTACACACACACACACACACACACACACACACACTTAAAGCATCTAATACAAGCATCAGAATTATTATTATGCACGTGGCCGTTTATTTTATTCTCAGTCAAGGCTTCAAGGCTGATTGCCTGGGGAACTCTTCATGTGCATGTACTTTCCATGACCACATTTGACTCAGTTCATAAAAGGTTTCAGAATTTCCTGATGCGTCAAATGGGAGGAGGGGTAGTTCTACTAAAACTGGATTCAGCTGGATTTGTTTGCAAACTACCCATTAGGTGCTTAAGCAGGCTGAAGCTAGTTTGCTAACTTACACGTGTAGAACACCCAGAACCACTGCCCTATGAGCATAGTGATGCACTGAGCACTTCAAGCCAAGCCCCACGATTTGTGCTGACATTTTAACAAACTCCAGTTCCAGGGTTTTTCAAACCCCCCCTGTGTACAGAAACAGGTGCATCATTTCTAGACTTTTGTGTTTGTGGCACACCATGGTCAACACTGTGGTCGGTATGCAGTGAACCTCAGTGGCAATGCGAGCGGACAGACGCCCTTAGCGACAGGCTGTGGCAGGCGGTAACCCACAGCAGCCCCGGTGACCCCCACCCTGCTCACCTGCAGCAGTAGAATGAAGTAGTCTACCGGGTGGTTCCGTGTGTACAGGTAATGGTCGGGACTCAGGCGGTTGCTCGGGTCAAACTTCACTTCTTGGTTGACGTTCGGGTGCCGCAGGAGGTGAAATAAAACCTTTTCTGACACTCGCTGGGGACTGAAGTGTTCGACCTCTGGAAGAGGAGAGTGATGAAATAAAAGCAGATGGAAATGAAACTGTTGCAAAAGACATGGTACAGTGTCTGGGTGCCAATTCACACCCTAACGCTCAGTCCTAAAATATTTATAATCTGATTTTCTTTCTTCTTTTTTTTTTTTTTAAGAACTGGATACCACTTAGAAATCAGAAGAGGTTGTAACAATCAGTTTGGGATGAAGTGATGAAGACATGTGTCCTGAAGTTCATTCAAGGGGTAAACAATCCATTACTTGTGCTGCCTATTGCTAAATACGGAACATTAAAAAAAAAAAAAAGATGTTCAAGTCATTATGGGCAAGCACAGACTTGCCTAGCTGAGCTTTCAGTACATATCTGGGGAAGAGGATCTGGGTTATACTGACTCACCCAAAACCAAAGCATCCAAAACCCATAGGTGTTTGTAGACAGTGAACCCAACCCATCTCCAACATGCCATGTTTAAACTCTAACCACAGAATGTACAATGATTTAACAGTAGCCAGTTTTCAAATGTGGGTAAAATTTTGGAATGTGGGTAAAATAAAAACAAAAAAACAAACAAACAAAAAACACCACCAATGAAACCACTCAGAAGAGATACAGAAACAAAGTGTCTCCAGGAGACCTCTGGAGAGGAAGCGGTGCGTAGCGAGCAGGAGCTGAGGAGATGTTCGGATCTTCGGCTCGCCTTCGGGAACCTTGAAGAGGGAAAACTCCTGCGTTGCGCGTGGCTCCAGAGGGATCTCCAAGGGTGCTAGTGGACGCTTCACTTTCATGTTCACTGCAGAGCAAAACAAAGCAAGGACACTTGACAAGGTCAGACAGCAGGTCTAGGAAAAAATATGGTCAATGGTTTAAAATTCAGAGATAAAGAAGCGTCTGAGGTAGATGCTGTACGCACTGTAGCCATCAGATTCGTCCAGGATCTCAGATTTGATGATCTCCTCAATAACGTCCTCCAGCGTGACCAGACCCAGCACCTCATAGAAAGGGTCTCCCTCTCCCTCATTATTCACTCGCTGTACTATGGCCAGATGTGAGTTTCCTAATGGGGGGGAGGGGGAGACAAGAACCATGACCGTAGAGCATCTGCACAGAGTAAACAGAAACCTGAAAGGTTTTAAAGAGGTAAATTTAAAATAAATATAATAAACCTTTCTTGAATTCCTCAAGCATGGCATCAAGCTTGGTGTCATTAAAAACAAAATGCAGAGGGTGATTGTAGAATTTTGTGATGGTTGTCATGGGTGTGCAGTCCGCAGGATCTACCAAGGCCAAATCCTTTACATAAAGAATTTCAACAATGTTTGACTTCTCTTCTTCATACACAGGAACGCGGGTGTAGCCACTCTGCATGATTTCAGACATGGTGCTGAAGTCCAGCACTGCTGTAGACGGTAACATAAAACAGTCTTTCAAAGGAGTCAAGATGTCTTCGACTGTTTTGCTCCTCAGAGTACCTCGCCGGAATTCCTCCTTAACGAACTCGTTATAAGGGTCATTAACATTAGACCGGATCATCTCCATTATTTTCTCGCGCACACCACATGTACTTACGTCACGGCGAAGAGCCAAGTCAAGAAGCAGACCGAGGGGGCAGGACAGTGGACAAGTTACAATCAAACACGTTTGGGCTAGCCATATCATGCTCGGGGCGATCTGGAATCCATGGCCTGAACTTATTATGTGGGGTAACAACTCGGCAATCAAGAATATGAGAGCACCACATGTTAACACGGCGGGTAAAACAGATCCAAAGGCACGGTAAATAAACACACCGAGAGCAGAGTGACAAAGAGCACATATAACCAATAACGAGCAGACCAAAAAGTTGCCTCGCCTCCGAATTGGCTCGAGCCGCTTCGCCACCCGTCTCTCGTCTTCGGAACCGCAGCTGTGCAGCACATAGAGCTCCAAAGGATCAAGCCAAAGCAAGCTCAGATTTAAACTTCTTATCACCCCACAAATAAACACGAGAACAATAATAACTATCGCGAGACCCCAGGTCGGAATCGAATCAGGTGGTAAATCGGGGTCCTTTACACGTAATCTGTCTGGCACAACCGATCCCCAGTTTTGGTCTTTAAATATGCACAAGTGATATAAAACTGGCCCTCCATCACCCTCTTGTTTGCCTGATGCAAAGATGCTTGTTTCCACGGTGTGAACCTCTATCAAGCCGCTGATTTCATCGTCCGCTTCAAACTCCCCGTGGACTTGGAAAGCAGAGGAATTTCTTAGATTCTCTCGCCTACACGGATCATCCGCGATCCCATCATCACCTGCCTGCAGATCGTTAGTTTCTCCAGCAAACGCGACCCACGGCCAAGTCAAATTAAGTGGATAGTGACCAAATAATCTGATCTTGAAACTAGATCCGTGCGAAGCAATAATGACCCGTCCGCGCATATACACTTGATCGTTAGCTTCCTCTAGTCGCAAACCGAAAACGTGCGGCAAAGCGTGCTGGCTGCAGGCGCCGAACCTGAACCCGCAAAGGAACAATATCATCCACAAGAAACGTATGTCTGCCAAGCTGGCCACCATATTGGAATTGGGCAGCTCGGTTATATCCAAATCATGTGACACCTGCCCGTCGTTGTGCTACCCTCCTACTTTTTTTCTTGTTTCCAAGGAAAATAACGAAGAAAACGTCCTCGCTTTCAGCGCCATATTGAATTTAAGAAGTCCGAAGACCTCTAAAAACTCACACAAACATTCCTCGTATCCACTGAGTTAGGAGCTAATGAACAACAGTTTTATGGCGGAACTACGTATAGTCCTTCATGGGCCAATGCGATTTGCAGACGCTTAGTGACCAATAGGAGAAAATGATAACAGGAATGCCACGCCCACAGTGGCATGTTAGATAAATGTGAAATAAACAAAACAAGGCAAGTAGGAAATGTCTGTGATACTGCTGTTTTTATCAAACTGAAGGCTGAAAGAATACCGATCTGTCTCATTAAACCAATTTTGTCCGTTTTCAAAATCGAAAGACAACAGGGTTCACGTTCAGACTGTAACTCTGATGTGACTAGCCTAAATAACGTAACTTGATTTTTCAGGGAAAATGGTCGCAAGTCAGTTAAAATATCGGCAACAAGACCTAAATTAATATATTAATAATTACGATAAAAATCAAAACAATAGCTTCATATTTACAAACCAACGTGGCAAGGTGTATAAGCAAAAAAACAGACTACAGAGGGAACAGTTTTAATAGAGAAATAGATTTTAAGGTTTATTGCAATCTCCTCCATAAGTTATATATGTACACATTGCTTTTAGAACCATCAAAGATAACTGGAGGTACAGTACATTTGCTCATTACATTCTTTTCCCATAAAAGAGAAACACACACCATGTATTAATAATGAATCTCGGTGGTTCGTATAGCAAAAAGAAAACCACTTCAAAATCCATGACTCAGCATCTCTGAACATGAGGGGAGAGAAGGAAAACCTAGAAGTCATACAACTGTAAAGGATTTTTCCCTCCAAAGACAAAAAATATTCATAAAAGTGAAAAAAAAGTAAGATTTTGCTATGGCAAGTAGAGAGTGAATGGAAGACACGCATTTTCTGAGAAATAATGGGGTAGCTAGGCGGCCAAAAGATCAGTGCTAGGTTGCTAGGTAAGGCCCTCAACTGTTTCATGAGTCAGCATATGAAATGCATGACCACAAACACTCAAAGTAAATCTTGAACCACAGAAAACAGACCTGCTGTCTGCACCACACGTTCATGAACTTTAACCTTCACAAATGATAAAACTGAGAAACTCACTGGGAGGAAAAAAAGACTTTACCAGGAGTGAATCACTCTAAAAGGAGAAAAAAGAGACTTAACTAGGGGTGAAACTGCCCCCCTCCCCAAAAAAAGGAAAAGAAAAAACGGCAATGAATATTAAAGGCAGATTACTGGACTGGACCTCAAAACCAAAGGAATTTAATTAGTTCCAAGCTCCACAGTTTAAAGCCAGTCAGCAAGGATATTGTAATGAAAGATATACAGGCAGAAAAAAGACAAAATACTTTGGCCATTGTCTTTTACCAATGAATCTAAATGTGATGCGATAACTTTGGTCATGTTAACCAATAACACATGGTCAAAAACTGTGCCCATGAAAACACTTGATTTTTAAATGACATATTTTGGTTGAATGTTCCATTATTATTTACATGCGATATCAACTGAGGTAAAATCCAAAGCCATTTCCACTGCTTGTGCAAAACTGGTGTGCAAAATTCCTGTAACAACTAATTCTAGTCTATTGCTTCTCTTTTCTGACCTCTCAAAAAAGGCCATAAACATTTATAAATAATTCAAAAGCTATAGAAACACTGGACAAATGTCCATTTTACACTGTTAAACATAAAAAATAACACATTGATTGACATAAAACATGTTAACTCAAGCAAGCAGTTAACTGACTCATCTTTTAACTTGGACATCTTACTGGCCAACAGTGCAGGGTGCAAACTGGGGGAGTGTTACACATATGAGAACACTGAAACTTTTGGACATGCACCAGTAGTTTCCTACTCCGAGTGATGAATACCGTAGACGATAACAAGGATATTTTCCATTTACATTAACCTTTGGTCAGTAGGTAATGCCGTTACTCATTTAAGCATCTAAGTGTGATCTAACGTAGACAACTAGCATTGCTAGCATTTGTCCTATAATGCTGGTACAAGGGAAAATCCATACAATGGGCACCAACATATGACCTGCTACCCATTTTGCAACATGTGAAGTAAATCACATTCAGATAACATCCAGTCAGTGATCCTTTTCCCTTTAGATCAGCAAGAAGAAATAACATTTTCCAGTAGCCTAAGGAGCATTTCATCTGGTATGTGGGGAAAAAAGTACAGTACTTTGAATATCCAGTTTGGTTTCAGTTCACAGTGGATCCTGTCTCAGTACCAGTAAAGCCCCAGTTGGCTTCAAGGTCTGGAATGTACATTCTTGGCTCTTGGTATTCCATTTCACTACTCCCAACTGGTATTCTAGAGAACACTTCCACACAAAGGTCTCGAACTGAGGAAACCCCAACAGCAAAAAACAAGTATTTGATTGGTAAGGAAGTGTTGGTAGTGATATCCTCGACAGATCATAGCCTATCAAATAAACCAAATATCTGTGGCCAATCAAAATGAATAAATACACTGCATTCATTGTCAGTTCAAAAAGTAAATCATATATAAATTGTTTACCAGAAAATAAATATAATTTCTAATGTGTTTGTATAGCATATATTCTGTACTCAGTATCTATGGGCTTTGGTTGGGTCTGTTAGACCTCTTGTGCTTGTGGTTTAAAAGAACTTTGACAAACTCAAACAGATGTGAACTGTACCGCCTGTTTATACAATTTCACAACTTCTGTTTGGTCTTTTAGCTATATTTGCATAACCATAGTTAAAGAGAATTTCCCTTAGTGTAACATATATATGTAATTTCAAGAACAGTTCCTACTATATAATTCAAAGAACCGTGTCATGTGTTAGAGCTGCTTTCAACTGCAAAAGCAGCGAATATAAAACACAGAGATAAAGAAAAAGCATATGAAATATCTTTTTTGAAAAGAATATTATTTGTGTTAAATGGGGCTCAGTTAGTTTAACACCACAGATACTTTGGAGTACTCTTGGCAATAGTAACCT
Source organism: Tenebrosternarchus preto (assembly GCA_025802075.1). Classification (NCBI taxonomy): domain Eukaryota; kingdom Metazoa; phylum Chordata; class Actinopteri; order Gymnotiformes; family Apteronotidae; genus Tenebrosternarchus; species Tenebrosternarchus preto. The sequence goes on from JAOYMR010000014.1 coordinate 14,955,413, forward strand.
AAGCTTACAGTTTCTATGTGCTCTTATCACACATGTCCAAAAATCTCAAACCTGACCCCCCAAATCTACAAAGGTTTGGATATATGTTGGAAGATTTAAAAAGTGCACATTATATATTAGTGAAATATTGTTAAATCGACAGTTAAAAATGCCCGAGCAAGTAGTCCAAGGCATTGGTTCATGCTACAGAAACACTTTTACAAAATATTTGAGACAGTAGTGTTTGTTTGCATTCACCATGCAGTGTATGAGGTGACAACAGTCAAAATGAGCTCTAGCAGGTGCTCTTTGTGATCTGTGAGCCTTCAAACCTCAGACTGGGCCTGTAGGTTCACATCGGATCCTTTCATAAACACTGACGCCTCTCTGGTCCTGTCTAGGGTGAAAACACCACCTCACTGGCCCTAACTGGGCGGAGGAAAGAAGCAGAGGTGATGACGTTCCCGCCTTTGGTCCACTCTGTTCATGTAGCTTAAATGCAGCGGTTCTGTCAGATTGTGCTTTCTGTGTGTGCGTACGTGTGTGAGACGGAGTGGATGTTTAGGTGCGAAAGTGCGGTGGAGTGACTGTGGGTGTGTATGTGGGAGTTGGAGTTCAGGTGCAGGCTAGAGGTGGAGTTGGCGTAGGCGTAGGCTAGCTGGTGGCTGGAGCGCTGGTTGGCCATGCTGTTCCTGTCGTTGAGCAGCGAGGTGGTCTCGACAGCGCCCTCTTTAGGGCTCAGTGGCACCGTGCTCCGGCTTGTGGAGGAAGTGGGTGGTGTTGTGGGCGGAAGAGGCATGGGGTCCAGTCGGATGTGGTTGCTCACAGGAGACTGCGGGCTACTATCCAACTTGGAGGCCAAAAGGCCATTTTGGTACTGAGAACGACTGACCTGAAAAGGAAGAAAAAACAAACATACCAAAAACAAAAAGTCACTCTTTGTGTACATTTGTAGTACACGACTAGTACACTTAAAATCTTACATGTAGTGCTATATTCAGAAAATAACACTGAATATTTTTTCACATTCACCCATTTTCTGTGAATTCCAGGTCATTCGAGTGTTTGAATCATCCACTCTGGTATGGTAACTAATTAAAGCTAAGTCACCAATTAAAGAAATTCTGACAAATTATTCTCTTCAAGGACAAATGAAGAAGATTAAGCAATGTGATGCCAGACCAAATTAACATTTATCTAAAACTGAACAGTCTAAACGGTTTAGGATCCCAAGAAGGGAGGCTAATTAACTTCATCCCCTTTTATCTAACTAGAAATATGAAAAGTCTTTTCCCTTTATTTTCTTGTTGGCGTCCCAGTGTTGTAATGTTAGAAAAAAGCATTAGAAAGAGATACTGATTTCTGTTTTGCTGGTTTCATACATAGCTTTCATCCCGATCTGCCACGCAGCTTCCTGGTGTGTGTCTCACTGATTCTGCTCCTACCTTGACGAACTGCAGGTCTGTGAGGGCGCGTACGTTGAAGTCGGGGATATACTGGGGAGGAGCGGCGCCGGAGAGCTGAGAGTTGCTTCCGCTGATAGACACGGCATCCGCTCTGTCTGTGCAGCTGAGGGAGACCGAGCGGTTGAGGCCGCTCAGGTGGGAAGGTGAGCGGAACTCTGTGAGGCAAAAACAGCGGACAGAAGTGGTGAGAAACGGCAGCTGATCCGTCCCCTGACATCCTGCTTCCTCCCGCTAATCCCGCACCGTACCGTCAACCACCGTCCCGCACCATCCCCCATCATGCTGCACTGTACCCCGCCATCCCGCACCGTACCATCAACCACCATCCCGCACCATCCTCACCAACCTGCATCATGATGGATGCAAATCATCTGTTTGCTTGCTCAGACATACACGCGCACACACACACACACACACGCACACACACACACACACACACACACAGATACTGTAAAGTAACTGCTCCATTTCAATTCAAAATATTAGATTCACCTACTACACCACTAATTAAACAAAAAAACATCTACTACAAAATAAACTATTCCAGCCAATCACCTTTGAGCATAGGAACTGGGGTGAATGTCTGGGTATCATCAAAGAGAGACACAAGACTAGAAGAAGCTTTACACATCAAAGAGCTGGATGGTGGTGAGACTTTTAGTATCGCAACATGTACACATCACATTAGTAACATAATAGCATGTTGTGATGGCGAGACTTATAGCATCACAACATGTACACATCACATTAGTATTAGCATGTTGATATCTTATATCGAATCTGTACATACTATGTATTAATCTACGTACAGGCTCGCCGTATACATATAAAAGTTAATAAGTGTCTTTACATGAACTACCATAGCAGTGACATTTCTGAAAATTATGCATTGACTTGCTAAGACAGTCACATAGAAATCAGTGACAGAAGCAATGGGTACAGACCAGACAAAAGGCCAAAAAATAAGTTCACACAATTTTCTTAACGAGGTGTGTAACATAAGCCCTTGCTACGGCAGTCTTAGTGTGCTGCTACGTAAAGTGTCATGGACTCGGTCTGATGGCTTGTAATGAGCCAGCAGTCCTGCCAACAGTAAATATGACTGGAATTCAAGAAAGGACATGCTTGATTTAACATCAAGCATCAGGATGAGATAAGAGGATGAAGCTGGGGTTGTAGGTGGAGGGTATCATGTGAGGTCTTGGCACAGGAAATGAAATTAGAAGGAGAAACGAGGAGAGCAAGACTCCGGACTGCAATTCTGTCCACTCAGAGCCAAAGGTCCATGAGTCCAGCAAGTCATCTTTTTTGCTTTCATCCTAATACACCATACTTTCCTAAGTGATGCCCAACCCCTTCAAATCAGTGGATCTTGGTGTAGACGGGGGACCAATGATACATATATTAAATGATACATACTATTTGCATATATTAAACGCTACATATCATTTGCATAAATTAAACATTCAATTAACATAACTCCATAAGGAAAGCTCTGATTAAATTGTTCAAGCCTCTATCCACAGCTTCTCCCACCTACAGAGCTTGTACTTGCTGGACGAGGGGCTCCTGAGTGGACGAACTGGGAAGGGCTGATGTTTACTGTCTTTCCTTTAATTAGTTATTTAGATAAAGCTCGCGCCCCCAACATCCCCCTGTTAGTGCCACCAGGCTCAGTCCCCACGAGCTCCCAACATGCAGGAATTTACCTGGGAAGCGAGAGAACAGAGAAAACCTCTTAAGTGAGAGGCGCCGCCGCTGCCGGGGCGACCCCACGAACGGTGAGAGAGGGGGTGTGACAGCTGGGGTGAGGGGGAGGAGGAGGAGACAGAGACAAGCTTTACAGTCCGCATGTGGTGCAACATGAATCACAGTCTCAAGGCTGAGCAGCTTTTCCACAGCATCCTCCATATCTTGGTTCTGACCTTTAACCCCAGTTGGCGGTAAGTGACATGTAACATGGCTTGGTTTCACTGCATCTTTTTGCCAGTAAGTGACTGCATGGAACTCTGCTTTTGCTTGTTGTATGTAGTGGTTACGGCAACTGACTAGTAATCAGAAGATTGCAAGTTCAAGCCTCACCTCTGTCAAGTTGCCTCCGTTGGGTCCCTGAGGAAGACCCTTAACCTTCAGTTGCTCAAAGATGTATAGTCACAATTGTAAGTCACTTTGCATAAAGGCATCAGCCAAATGCTGTAAATGTATTTGAAGTCTTCTGGGTATTTTTTATTCTGTTCTCTGCCAAAGTCTCACAAGAGACCAGGACTACAGGAGCACAACCGAGCAACTAGAATCAGCATGTCTTGCAGTGAGGTGATCACCTGACTTATATACTTTGTTGTGACCAATCAGGAATTCACTCTCACTATGACAGTCAGTAAAACCTACTTGAGCCAGTCAGTAACGTCATAAATCTGACCGTATAAATATGTTGTATAAAAACAGAATAGGTTGATTGTATGCGGTGCACAGAAACATATGGAGACATACACACAAACAGATGCTCTGCACATAAAACGCCAGAGGTAAAGTCTACTTAAGCACAGTTCAAAATGCTGCAAATACTTAAATATTACAGCTGCACTGCTAATATTGTTCCACTAGAGGTCACTGCAGAGAAGCGTGACCCTTTTAATGGATCCACACTCATAATAAGATTCTCATAAAGGGTTGGAAAAATCAATCTTTGATGATCAATGGCAAATAAAAAAACATAATACTGTCTATAGTTATATCATTCTGGGGTTATTATTATTTTAAATCTCTGAAAATGGTGTTCACTGAAGCAGTGGCCGCCTTGCTGCACAAAGATGGTAGTGTTTCCTGTCAACCTGAAATCCTGACTCTTTTTTGTCCTGTTTATTGGCCCCTCCCAGCATTTTGAACAAAAATAAATAAATAAAACAAGCAAATCCATTTAACAGGTATATCAATGCATATTTGCTTAAACACATAACAAGTAGAACTGGTCCTAATGCTTGTTTACATTTGACCGAGGCACATGCTCACCATGTTCCGGTGCGACCAGTCCATTTATGCAGACTCAGTGTCACCCCAATCACCTGATTTAACTTCACCGAACATCATTAAATACATCATTACTGAATGACACTGGCATTGATGAGAACATGTGTAGTCAGTATCTGGTAAAGGACATACGTGCAGCTGATCAGATGAGCTGCACCAGAAACTGCTGTTCCTCCACCAGCGTTAAAACCGTGACGATGTCTGTGTTAAGACTCACCCAAGGACGGAGTGGTCAGAGCCATGATGCCGTAGAAGGAAAAGGGGCCCGTCTCAAACTTCATGTTCTCATTCCCCGCCTCCACCTCCACCCGGCCCTGAGCAAGAGAGGGGACGCGGAGAGAGTGTGCACCACACGCTACACCATCACTACTATCTCATAAACGACAAGGTCTTTTATTCTATCAGCTTTTAGCCCCAACACGTCAGAACTGATGCTGGCAGTGTGAGCCCCGTTTCTGTTCAGGAAAAACCTGCTCCTTTGACTAAAAATGACTTTCAAAGGGCATGTATTGGCTGAGTAATTTAAGTTGTGATCAAAAGCCATTCAGATGTAGCCAAACAGGCAATCACACAACACCCAAACAGATGTACAAAAATAATGAGCAACAGCTCACAGCATGGGTGTGTTGTGTTCTATTTCAGCATTGGCCAAATCTAGTCTTCACATATCTGGAGCACTGGTGGGAGGAGCCAAAGCTATTCATGATCATATATATGGAGCACTGGTGGGAGGAACCAAAGCTATTCATGATCATATATCTGGAGCACAGGTGGGAAGAGCCAAATCTACTTGTGATCACATATCAGGAGCACCGGTGGGAGGAGTCACATCCACTCATGATCACATATCTGGAGCAATCTGTGGGAGGAGCTGCAGATCCGGCTACGTCAGCTCCCGTTGGCACCTGCTGCACGTTCTGCCAACCTCCAGCCTTTAAACCTCCAATGTACATTTGCCTTTAAAGTAGTGAAACCCAAAGCCCCTGCATGCGTCTATGGTCAGGTGCTGGTGCTGAATAATTCAGGATAAGATGAGCTCCAATTGCATGACACTCAGTTCCTGCCACTAAGTCGGACGCCTATATCACCTCGCCGTGGACGCCCACGCTGCCCCACCCCCACCCTCACTCACACATGCACAAATAAAAGCTCAATGACTTGGTACCAATTACGTATCCAGCAAATCAGATCTAGGACTAATAGACATGAAGTCTTCACTACACAAGATTTCTAGAGAAACAGGATGTTTTAGACAGAATTCCTTCAAACAAAGTGCTTCTGAATTTATAGGAGGAAGAACCATATACTGGTGTTAATATAAACTGCTTCCCTCTATAAATCCAGAAGCACTTTGCTTGCACAGTTGATAAAAGAATTTTTCTGGGGGTTTTTTTTGTCCTGTTTTGCTAGAAACCTTATGTACTTCATTACAATTTTGAACATTGCAGTTACATTATATATTCTCAAGGAAATAATGAATAAATCAAACAAATAATATAGGAATGTGCTATTCAATAAGGGAGTAGGATGTACAGCCTGAGACAATGGTAATGTCATAAACTGGTGGGCGGGGCTCTCTTCAGCAGCCCCACCCACTTTAGCAGCAGCACCACCGGCTTTAGCGTGCGTTCTTTGAGTAAAGAGAGGTGGCCCCAACCAGACTGGCACAACGGCGTGGAAACTCCCTGCAGAGGGCCAACCTTGCCATCAGCCAGAATCGCACAGCTCCTCTGGGCATATCGCTTGCCTTCATTCATCCGCCAACAGCGTCAAACTGAAGGGAGCGCTCTCGGTTCTTCATACTGGGGAACGTTGGCATGGAAACGTGGTGTCTGTGAACCTGTCTCGCACTTTTATCACCTGTGGTTACCATTGCTAAAACAAAGCAACTGAAAGCTTGAGGTGCTGATTTATTGCTCATGTGCATTTATATTGGGGGGGGGGGGGATTAGGACCCTGATCAGAGGCATTGGGGTGGACTGTCTATCTCCCTTACATAAGGGGGCTTAGTTAGTGATAGGCAGCTGCCGTTTTCCCCCTCACTGTGTAACATGACACCAGTTTCAGCCCCAGGGTGTAAAGGGTTGAAGGACATCCATAAGCCCACCACACCCAGCCCAAGTGAATGGCTAAGACAGAACAAGCACACACATAAAAGACTGCACTTGTCACTGTGATAGAGAGAGTTTATGCTAGATGTAGACTACTGACTCCAGTGTTATAAGAAGAGGATACAGCCCAATTAATCTCAGAGCTATTACTAATACTGTTTATTATATATGTTTTACTGTTATTGTCATTGCAAAATCCCAGGGAAACGTTGGTAAATAATCAATCGATAATCTATAATCAATCCCGATTGATCTGTAGAGGACACGGACCGTCACTTACCTGTAAGATGAGGACGAAGTAGTCGACAGGTTTGCCGCGCTGGTACAGATAGTGATGCTGTGAACGCTTATCATTTTCATTGAACTTGATCTCCTGGATGACATCTGGATGCTTGAGAATCCGCAGCAAGACTTTGTCCGAGATCTGGAGCGGACTGAAAAGGCTCACCTCTAGAGACGGAAACGTTCGGGTCAAGAACCTCACCAACATGGCCAACGGTACTCCAAACATTGGCTCAAAAGCACTCAGTGAAGGCTGAATACCAGGGGCCCAAGATAGTGACCTTACCAGTGGCCAGGAACCGATGCGCAGCCAAAAGGAGCTGTGGCGAGATCTTAACCTTGGATTCGCTTTCTTGTTTAAAGGCTGAGAAGTCCCTCTTGTTCTTATTAGGGTCCACCTTCTTCCTGTTGCGGTTATCGGCTAATCGAAAAAAGAAACCAAGCACAGGATTTATGAGGAATTAAACCAGCCGGAAAAGATGAGGGGGAAAAAAAAGTCAGTCCACTGTCTTCAACTCACTATAGAGGTCAGATTCGTCCAGGATCTCAGATTTGATGATCTCCTCAATAACATCCTCCAGCGTGACCAGACCCAGCACCTCATAGAAAGGGTCTCCCTCTCCCTCATTATTCACTCGCTGTACTATGGCCAGGTGAGATTTACCTGTGGTGGAGAGAGTTCAGACCAAGAATGAAACAGTTAGTATCTCCCATTCCCACAACCCCCATAAAATCCATCCACAGGAGACTAAATAATGAAACACGAGGACTTCTGTGTCTTCGTAGGTACAAACCTCTGAAGATTTTAATTTCTCAAATCAATGAAGAGATTTCTTATCCGAGTAACAAATTTCAAACAATAGCAAAAAAAAAAGGATTCTAACATGAAAGTAATCTCTGGTGAGTAATCTCTGGTGAGTAATCTCTGCTGAATGTTTCATCTACTATGAGAAAAATAAGACAGTGGAGCTTGGCTGGCTTCACCAGTGGAATTAAAGATTCAATATTTTTGTGCATCTGTAGTACAAAAATACAATGAAATGTAAGGCATCTGCCCGGAAGACCATGTTAGATAAAGATAATAAGAAGAATGTTTAAGAAATACAAGTAAAAAATAGACAGAAATAGAAATTTAAAAATATTAATACACGCACATGTAAACTTATACATACATTTATAATTACACACACACATCAGTCAGAGTCACACAATATTATTGGACTAAAATGTGAAGTGTGTGAGAGGCACTTAGGTGAACGTGATCTGAGGTCATAAGGAACTGGCACATTCCATATTCCATTATATGTCTTGGGTATTCCTTAGACTGCTCTTTCATCAAAAACAAACATCAAACAAACTCAGATCTTTAGTTGTCAGCAGTTGGAGAGCATTCAGAGACATGTTGTCCCCTGGGACGCCTCTGCGGTTCTGCAGTGGTCCGAAAAAAAAACCCACAGCAGATCACTGCACTCTTCACGCTCCTAAGTACCTAACCAAACTATCAATACAGATTGATGGGATCAATGTTGGGTCATATTCCAGTATTATTATCGAATATCAATATGGATTTAGTGTTTAAGTTCATTCCATTTAGTGTGATGTAGATATACGTAACACTATTAAGTTCATTCCATTTAGTGTGATGTAGATATACATAATTCCATTTTCACAAACATTGTTCTTTCTCAACATGCTGCAAAAAATTAATTAATAAGGTGAGCCGAGAGCATATAATAATAATAATAATAATAATAATAATAATAATAATAATAATAATAATGATAATAAGATATGCCAATCATATCTGCTAGACTAGGACCATAGGATTTTCACTACATTATTTAGAATATATATAGTTTGTGTTAGTCTTTAATATTCATATGATGTAGGCATATAGTTCATAGTATAGTCCTATATATGCACACTAATACTGTACCATTAGGTGAATCATTATAGTGAGCAAAAATCACTACAATAACAAAAGAAGACATCATGGGGAAGAATAAATGCAGATTAGAAAGTCCAGCTGATGAAAGAAATATGTATTTAACAGCTACACCTTAAGACCCAGATGTTGTTCCACAACAGTCATTTCTTCAGTTTCAATCATTAACATGACTGTCTGAAATACATCAGACTACAGTGACAGAGAAAACATATGGTTATTGACTAAGGTCTCTGCGCACGCAACACTGTGGAACCTAAGATCAATGTGAGTAAAAAAAAAAAAGAGACTGTGTGTGTTGTCTCTTTATGATTTCTGATAGTGTGACAGTCATGAAACTTCAAAGACAGGTTCAATCATTATTTTCAGTCATGTCTTTAAATGTTCTCCAATGATACGAGTCATTTATACTAACCTTTTTTGAACTCCTCCAGCATAGCATCTAACTTGGTGTCATGGAAGACAAAGTGAACAGGGTGGTTGTAGAACTTGGTGACAGTTTTAAGGGTCGTGCAGTCGTCTGGATCAACGAACGCTAAATCCTTCACGTAAAGAATGTCGACAATGTTGGAGCGCTCCTCTTCAAAGACAGGTATCCGAGTATAACCGCTCTCCATGATCTCAGTCATCGTGTTGAAGTCCAGCACCGCGTCTGACTTGATCATGAAGCAGTTGTTAAGGGGCGTCATCACGTCCTCCACTGTCTTAGTCCTCAGCTCTAAGGCCCCCTGTATCATGTTGAGCTCCTCCTTCACCAAGTCATTGTAGGGTTCAGTCACCTTGAGCATCTCCACCAGCTTCTCCCTGTTGTAAACAGTGCCAATTTCCTGTCCCAGCAGACAATCAAGCAACTTGCTAATGGGAAAAGACAACGGGAATGTGAAGAGCATGAAGCATTTGGTCAACAAGATGGTATTGGCACCGACTGCCAAACCGTGACGAGAGCAAAGAGCCTGTGGTATGATTTCACCAAATATGACTATGCCAACAGTGGATGCGACCACAGCACCCAAACCAGAGCCGATCAAATCGTCCAGCAAGATTGTGAGTGTAGTGTTTACCAGCACGTTCCCCAGCAGCAAGGAACAGAGCAGGTAGTTCCCCTTATTACGTATGGGTTCGATCTTGCGAGCATACCTCTTTTCTTTATCAGTGCCGCAACTCTGCACAATACGAAGCTCCATTGGATCTAGTGCCATAAGCCCTAGATTGAGCCCACTGAACATGCCTGACAGTACAAGGAGGCAAGAAACTAGAATGATCTGAAACCAAAGGGGCAGAATAGACAGTTTCTCCTCAACAACTCTTAACATCCCATCGTTATCTGACAACATGTACCACTTCCCTTCCGGACTCTTAACGCACAAACTGTACTCCCTCTCCCGCTCAGTCTTGCGGAGCGGCTTAATGTTTACACTTAACACACCTGATGTACCCCTACTGCTGACATTCATATGGCTGTGTATGCTAATGTCTTTGGTAAAATCGACACAAGTCCTGTTTAATAACATTCGACGGTCCAAGGTCTCATCACCGTCGCTCCCATGTTCCGTGAACCTGATCCGTGACGATGAGTCCAAGTTGAGCTGTACCCCATAAAACCTGAGCTGGACACTACTCCCCTCTGTTACCTGAATGACCCCGTCATCAGTTGTAGTAGCTGGTTTATCGCTTTTCTCCAGCCTCATGCCCAATATTTGAATCCCACCGACACTCGCTGATTCCGTTCGTCCACCGAAAGAGCTCCAAAGAAAAACAATTAAAGTTAGAATACATCCTTGTCCACTCCGCTCTGTCGCCATGTTTGTTTCGCTGTCAGAAAGCTGGGAGTGACGTCATGCGCTTAGTTCCTTGAACGGCCCTCTATTAGCATAATGCGTTCTTCCGCAACGCCTACTAAAGCTATTTATTTATTTAGTTAGTTAGTTAGTTTTTTTCTGTATGCATACTAAAGCTCAGCAAAAATACTTGGTCTTTCAAATCACTAAGTTTATTAGTTTCACAAAACTATCAAGCACCAAGTCCATCAATTTTTTTTTTTACTCTACTGAAAATGATGTATATAATATCACTAGCATAATCACAACGATTAAAATACCATTTTATCACGAGAGAGTAATATGCAAAGTTTATTACTGTGGATGTAACGTAGAGCCCAGGGGCGCGTCTTCCCCGTTCGGTAAATACACTTGGCACGCATAGCATAGTTTCGCAGGCAGGACTTCTTATGCGTTTGTGCGCTTAACGCAGTATGCAGTGACGTGACTTCGCAAGTCAAATAGTCCTAACCGCTCAGCAGACAGCGAAAGTGACAGAAACATTGCCTAAATTATTGTTTAGATGTTGCCATAAATAAGTAGCACCAAATTCTGTCCTTTGAGAAGCGTATAAAAGTCGTTTTCTTTTGGCAAATCTGTTGTGGTAAACATGGATCTACTCCTTTCAGTGTTAAGATGCCTTAGCACAAGGTTAATAGCAAATGTACCAGTCAGATCTAACGTCAACTGCATAGTGAGAACGTCTAAATACGACAATCGAATGTACAGACTGTACAAAATTAAAGTACCTCTTTTTAGCAACAAAAAGTAGAACACAATATTTATGAAAGTGATTGTTTATTATTTTTTATAAAGTGCAGCTCGCATGATATGAAGAATTACTTCATAATCCTCAAATTAACCAATTTAAAATCGATGTAGTACATAATCTCTGAAACGTCCAAGTTACCAGGTGTCTGTATAATGGTATTTTCATAACGTGAAGATGAAGCATTAGTAAAATTAGACAATTAGACTGACAAACATGATTTTTGCCTATAGTGATTTCTCACCCTACCATTGCATTCCAGGATCAATACTCCCTAATTATAGATCATGATTCTATGGCCACATGGGTAGGGCAGCTAGTCATGAAAAAGAATCCTCACTGCTGAGCTCAGTAATACAAAGATTCTAATCCAGATCAGCACATTATCTTGCCTATTTCAAACTACAAAGAAACATTCTACCTCCATCTTGAATCAATGCTCCAAAATATTATTTTCTTTTTGTAGTATTAAATAAACAATGCAATATTTGATGAAGATATTATTACTATTTATAATAATGTATCACAAATCATTTACATGCAAGATATCTGTTGATGGATCTGATGTATTCATTTCCATTATAGACAGAAGCAGCCTCTTTCTCTTTCTGAATGAACCATCATTCTGTGGACAGGTACCACACTACACAAAAGTAATCCCTGCTTCGTCCACAGCTTCCCTAAACAACAGTCAAGTGGCTACAATTTTAATACCTAATCATGCGTTTCAATGTTGAGTCAAGCATCTGTTAATTTTACAAATTCAAGCAGCATTATTAAGTAAGATAATGAAGCATTATAAAGTGATACAAAGATTGATCTATATATCCTGCTCTTCAGTTGCATTTCTCCAGTTATAACGATTAGAACTTCACATCTCTACTGTAGTGTGCAGTGATGTTGTCAAGTGCTGGGTGTTGTGAAGAGATGTGAAGACTTCTTCCTCCAGTCTAGCTTCATGTCTGCTCTTCCGTGTTTGTGTTCATGTCAGGTAGAACGACATCTACTGTGAAACTTATCTTCTTGGTGTGGATCAGACTGTAAGTGTTATCAAATCGCAGGACATCTGAAGAGTGCAACAGATGTTAAGTTACAATTAAAAAGGGACAGACTCAATGACTGCAAATGAGAAGCTGTATGTAACACTTGATACAGACCCAAAACATTTGTATCGCTAATATTATTTAATACATCTGCACTTACAGACACCTGGCTGGTCACAGGTATAAGACTCATCTTCTGGCACCAAATGAGCATTGTAACGTGTGGTTGGCAACATCTCTTGCATTTCTCCAACTTTCTGTTTAACGCCTACTTTAGTCTTCATGTAGATCCCAAATCCAATATCAGCGCCTTCACAAGCAAACTGCCATCTCAAGTGAGCAAAAATTAAAGGGGACAACAATTCAGGATTCAGTATAAAAGAACAAAATGACAGGTAGAAGGAGGCTGGTGGAAGAGTCCCTCACCGTATTAAGCAGTTCGGAATGAGAATTTCATACTCCAGCTGATGGTCAGAACCACGGTTGATGGTGATGCTGTTCTCATACTGGACTTTGATGGAGTCCCGAATGTAGTAGGACTTTGGCACTGTGCCACCATAATTAATCTGGAATGAAAGCCCTGTTTTGATTAATGTTTTTTTTCTTAGTGCATGCACTCATGTCTATGGATAAAGCTTACCATGGTTTTACAGTAAGGGTCTCCATCTGGATCTGTTAGCAAACCTCCATAGACTACAGGCAGTTGATCTGGTGCAATATACTTCTGCAGTACTTCTTCCCAGTTGGCTGTGATATAGTGGAAATAATATAACTTTTATAATAATATAATAATATAAATTTGATGTGAGTGTTTTTGTCCTATATTCCATAAAAGAAGGAAAAAGAGAAAAGAATAACAAATGTAGCCTGTTTACATCCAATCACAAAAAACAAAAAACAAATGTAGCCTGTTTACATCCAGTCACAATGATCTTTCTTCTGGTCTCTTCACACATAAAGTGCTTGATCAAGTTGAAGGCAATGGGGAAGAGTTTAGGAGCTGCAGAAAATACAAATGGAAGAACATAGTAATATTGTAAAGTTATATTGTATAGTACTGAAGTTATATTGTAGTTACATTGTGCTGAATATGTAGTCATACTTTGTACTGAGTGGCATCATAACCAATAGTACATCATAAACAAAATAAATAAATAAATCACATAAATAAATAAAACACACTCAGTCACCTTTAATAATAAGAATCCTCTTTAGTCCTTCAGGATAGTTATTCTCAAACATGGTCAGAATCTTCAAAAGCACAAATACAAGAAAAACAAATATTACCAATTATAAAACAGAATCCATGAAAATGCAAAGCTATCCGAGGCTCCACACTTCATAGTATATGAAGAGGTTTAATCCTTACATCTCCATATACTTCTATGGACGGCTTCCACAAATGTTTCATACCAAGGCCTTCACAGTCATAGATCAGAGTGACGGCCTCTACTACCTTCCCAAGCTAATTAACAAAAAATTGCACACAACATAAACTATAAAAAAAAATCAGAAAATAAATCTAATAATTCAAACACAGTGTTATACAGTGAAACGTGTTAATGTAAGTCAACATGAACATTCCAGAAATGTTATACCTTCTCAGATTGCTTAAAGCACTCTCTCCGTAGGCGCTCAGTGTCCCTGATTTTGGTCCTCACTAAATCCTGCTTGGTCGCAGACATCAGAAGACCCTTTGGGTCTAGGGGGCCTAACACATCATACCAGACAGGACTTCCATCTCGGTCATACCCGCACATTCCACCGGCAAGATACTGCTCAATCACCTGATTAGATTAGTACACCATCCAATAAAAAGCTCAATCACAACTGTAAACGGCTGTACAAGATCAAATCAATGCTTGCCTCTTACAAATGTAATCAATAGTGAAGAAAGATTTCATTGATATAAAATTTACCTCTGGTGGCTTCCAGTCTTCTATGATTGTATCTACTTTCATATGCTTGCGAAACTCCAAGTGCTAGAAATCAATTACATTCATCACATACATGATGATATTTATGATCATTTTCATCATGTATTTTCCTGCACTCCACTTGTCTAGAGCAGTACTGGGTTTAACATCTTCAGGCTCCTGTGATTGTTATATCATACCATTTGTGTCATAAAAAAATGAGAACTCAAGCCTACCCCTTTTGGGAAATTGTTTCATAGTCTCAAGAATTTTTATTTTTTATTAGAAAAGGAATAAGAGACGATAGCTGGTCACAAAACCTTTAGGCCATTTATGACAAATCAAGAAAACCATATGAACTAACCATATGAATGAATGAATGAATGAATGAATGAATGAATTAAAGGAATTAAAGGATATCAAGAACACTTTTACCTTCCTAATCATTGCTTCAGCTTTCTGGACACTGAAGCTCCTGGCTACAAGGAGGGAAAGAGAGAGACATAAGTAAACTTCAATAATCTGAATAAGAGTTCCTTTGATTTCATAATGAAAATCCATACATTTGCAGTAAAAAAATAAAATAAAAAATAGGATACATTTTAATATTTAACAACGTTCAGATAGAAAAAGCAAATGGTTTTGCAATGGACAAAACCACAGATGACTGGAACTGCAAATATTTGCGCTTGAAGCTCCAATAATTTCACCTTGAACTTTTCTCTTGATGCACCAAAGTAATAGTACGTGTTTAACTTGAAAGTCATTAGCACTAGAGACATTTGAGAAACTTTTATTAAGATGTCAGATCAGGCTCATCACTTTTTAAGGTACATGGAAATAATAGGGCAGTGAAGTACACAAGGTTTCCCAAGAAACAGGACATTTTGGATAGAGGTCCTTCAACAGCTGTGCAAGCAAAGTGCTTCTGAATTTAAAGGAGGAAGCAGCTTATATTAGAAAAAGTTTTTAGTATAAACTGGTTCCTCTTACAAATTCCTTTGGAATCCAACCAGACAATACAGGAAATGTATGCAGTAATAAAAAACAGGAAAAAAACAGCTTCTATAGGTTACACTGACAAGAATTTAGTGTGATCTCCCCTTACACAATAGCAGGTTCTTTTAAAGTCTCTTAAAGCCTGGTGTAATATACCAGACAATACTTCGGAATACTTCAGAACCATATGCCCAAAAGAATTCAAGATGTACTTAGTACCAAGGGATGTAACACTAAGCACATTTACTTGTAGAAGCCAATTTGTTCTGAAAACGTTTTGTTCTGAAGAAACTTAGAAATAAGTTATATATGGCCATTATTCCAATGCTAAAACAACAAAAAGACAGCACAAAGATTTGCACAGTACAGCATATTAAAGCAAATTGTAAAGCGTATTGTTTTGTTAGATTAAAGCATAGCGTCACAAACATTTATTCTTATTTTATTGGTATTCAACATTGATGGGCATGTTACTAGAACCGTTAGCCTCTGCAATGTGTGTAGGTTTCTGTGAATCTGTGCAATGTAAGCTCAGTGTCACATATAGGTAATGAAATCCATGTTGTAGACATACAGTACATACATTTTTTGTCTTTGATTTTTATGACTAAAATTTTATATATATATTGACTGGTCTATACAACTGCACTGATTTCAAACGATTAATGTTTTAATTAATTAATTCCAAATTAGTTATTTCTCACCTCGGAGCCAACGAAGCAGAAAATGATCATTTTGAACTGGAAGCTGGGAGTACACATCTTCAATTTTCACACGAAACTAGACGACAACAACAACAAAGGAGTCAGGAAAACATGCTAATGCACCAGGGTACAGTGCTGAAATGTATTAGGACAGCAGTTACAAATAATACACAGATAATAACAGACTTATTTAGCATTGTAATAACATATTCATTTTGGAGTTTAAAGGGTAATCATGTCCTGCAAAATGATCACCTGTTCCAGAGCTTCAGCCTGTTTAGGGCTAAGGTCTCCTACACGGCCACTCATCCTCTACAGTACTGCTTCTTTGCTTTCTGCTTTGTCTACTTGTAGTATTTATAGGCAATAGGTGAGGGACACTCTCGTGCTTTCCTAGAAAAATATCAGTGGGACATTGGATGTAGGCCACAAGTCTCACACAGAACCTTTGGTCATCCTTAGCAACTGTTTGATCTGACATGAACTCAAAGTTCCTCTAAATACTTTTAGCAAGGGTGCTGTAGAGGACATGGCATGCGGTGCTCTAACTCTTGCTAAAGTTCATAAAATATTGCTGAGTCAAAATGTTAGTGAAATAATTTTTCATGTGCAAAATTATAGATTACACACAGCAGCCCTATTCTATTATAATGGACTACAGAGAAAATTAATAGAAGATGGATTACTACCAAATTACTACACTGTTAGCTAGCTATTTAAAAGCAATTTAATTTTGATTAATTTATAACCGTGGTTAGATAAGGTATGAAATTGTGATTAACTTAATTTCTGGTTAAAACCAATGCGAGACTTTAAGAAATACTTTGTGGAGTAGCCTCCACTAGCCATAAACGGCTAATACGCGAACTAATTTTTGAATTTAAAAATCATTTTTTTCTGTTCATGCGCACAATATATATCGTATGTCTGTCGTATGAAGTTTAAGTTTAAATGATGAAATCAACCAATGCTTGAAATTAAACAAATTACTGACATTTAAGTACTGTAATTTTCATTAAACAGGCCAATAAATGTTGTAGTGGGCGGGGCTAGTTCAACCGTTGATCTTTATAACTTCTTCAGTTACTACTTAAGCGCCAATTATTCAACCATACCAACCAATATCATTATTAAAGAAAGTTATCAGATCAATTTTTAGTCAACGACTGTACCATTTTGGTTCTCCCAAAAAGCTAAAAAAATGGTAAGTGACTCATTCTGTAGTACATGGCAGCTAACGACGTATTGATGCTACGTTAGTTTATCTTGGTAAATTTTGAGCGGTTTCGCCAGCGGCTAGTTAGCTAGCGTTAGTTAGTGGCGAAGTCAGAATTAACCAAGTAGACAACGTTGGTTTACAGAAGTGCTTGAAAAGCTTTACACACTTTCTGCAATGAATACAGCCCGAACCGCTTAACGTACAGACTCCATTCAAACTGTTCTCTAGTCTGAGACCTGGAGTTATTTGTATAATGTAATAATTTATATAATGTATATATACGGATTTATATAATGTAATAAAAATAAAAAAAAGGTTAAAAATGCAAAACCCCTCCTCATTGAAATGAATGGCGAAATGTTCAGAATTTAAAATCTCAACTGTCATTTCAGAGCAGGCCACTCAGTTTCTATCCATATTTTTCCCTCTGAATACTCTGCTTTAAAATCCTTAGACTTTACTTCAGATAAGCCATAGGTTAGAAATTTCCCGAATTATGACAGTTTGTTTGGAGGGTATAAATCGGGCTCAAACAAGGCTTCTCCACTAAGACCTGCATAATAAGACACAGTTCATTTGAATGACACCCCCCCCCCCCCAACATACATATCTCTGTCACATACCGCACAAAGACACATACCCAAGCAGGTCTTGTTCACCTACGCAGAACCACACACACCTGAGACTGACTAGCAACCACTTGGTATACCATAGCAACCAAGTAGCAAGAACATAGCAACCACCTGGTATACCATACATGCACCCATACACACTCACACACTCAGTCACATACACACACGCACACTTGGAGCTCTTTTCAAGCACTCTTGTTCCTTCAGGAACTGCAAATTAAGTTTAGCTAAGTTAGGTTAGCCATAGCTAAATCAGTCTGGCAAGGAATATTTTAAATAACCACCTAGATAGGTAACTGTAATTGATTGACCTAGTAAATAATGACTCATTAAGTACATTTTTATATATTTGTCTTTAAATTCATATTTTTGCCTCCATACAGTGTGAATGCATCTCCATCCATGTGGGACAGGTGGGCGTGCAAATTGGAAATGCTTGTTGGGAATTATACTGTCTTGAACATGGTATCCAGCCTGATGGCCAGATGCCAAGTGATAAATCTATCGGAGGAGGAGATGACTCATTTAATACATTTTTCAGCGAGACGGGTGCAGGAAAGCATGTGCCAAGAGCAGTGTTCATGGATCTCGAACCAACTGTTGTTGGTAAGCAAACCTTTACAATTTAGTATTAATATTTTCCTATTTACGACATTTTGGGAAAAAGATTAATAAATTGGATATGCATACATTTTCCTATTATCTAAAGTTTCCAGTAGTTCTTTAAATACACATACACAGCTACACATATGAAGGTGTGTGTGTGTTTAAAACAGGACGTTTCAGTTAGAGGTAAATATATCTACTGTCCAACAGTACACTGCAGTGGAATATCATCATCGGATGTATATTTAAACATGTAGGCCTAGTGAAATGGACAGAGGTCCTTCATCAGCTGTGCAAGCAAAGTGTGTGTATATATGTGTGTGTGTGTATGTATATATATTCCAGGATTCAAGGAGGCTTTATTGTCATTCACATCACATGTGGTACATGGGGTGGAACGAAACTAAGTACCCAAGATCC
>JAOYMR010000014.1:14990354-15005354 GCA_025802075.1 Tenebrosternarchus preto
ATCTATCTATCTATCTATCTATCTATCTATCTATCTATCCATCCATCCATCCATCCATCCATCCATCCATCCATCCAGCTATTATTCAATGGACACTGTTTTCCTGTTTGCTCTTACCAAGAAGTAATCACTTAAGTTGTCAAGGACTGCTGAAGAGGAAGAATTGAGAACCCCTGAAGTCACTACTACAGAAAAAGAGAAATAAAATAAACATAAAATGTGAGGACTATTTTAAGAAGCTCTATGGTATACAATGATACTCAATTTAGAGAAGCTCTATGGTATACAATGATACTCAGTTTAGAGAAGCTCTATGGTATACAATGATACTCAGGATAAAATGGGCAAGGCGACCAATCTCCAAAACTAATCATCTCCAAAACTCACCACGCTCCCTTAACCTCATCAAAAACTCTAACCAAGATATGTAACTAAGATATATAACCAACACATGAAACTGTGACATGTAACTATGAAATGTTTGTCTTTGTGGTGCCCAGGATTAGTCAGAGGAGGATAGCCCGCCCCTCTGAGTCTTGGTTCCTCTCAAGGTTTCTTCCTCATGCTCTTGGGGAGTTTTTCTTGCCACTGTCGTCCTTGTCTTGCTCACTGGGGGATCAGACCTGAACATCTGAAAAGCTGCTTTGTGACAACGGCTGTTGTAAAAAGCGCTTTATAAACAAATTTGAATTTGAATTTTAAATTTGACATGAAACCATGACATGTAACCATGACATTTCATCTTTGAGGCCCACCTTGCTTTGGGGCCAAGCATTCACACTTGTAGGCTGTGATGGAGTCGGGCTTGAAACGAGTGTTAATGGGGTAGTACTGGAAGGATCCCACCATTTTCTTGATGGCATCAGAGATGAAGATGAAAGAGATGAGGCTGGAGAAACCCTCCTCCGTGAAGCGTGTCATGTACTTGATTACGTAGCTCACGTCCGAGGCTACCAGGATCAGGCACTGGAGGCAGGAGTGCAGGCCGATCCACAGGCGCAGCTCCAAGTAGTCGATGTCATTATTTCTGAGAGGACAAAAGCAAGGCAGCCAAGATGACTGAGCTCAGCAGGACAAAGTTTTGAACATGAGTAATGGCTGATGTCCACCAAAAGATGAATGCTATGAAATAAAATTCAACATGGGTTTCTTACACCAAACCGATTCTTGTGGTTTAAGGCCAAACTCACTTGCAGAACTCAAAGAGCAGCTTCTCAAACACTAGTATAGGTCCGGTGGAACTTAGGATGATGAGAGGCTGACCACCAAATAAGCAGAAGACAGTTCCTGCTAGAGCCGTGCCCAGGAAGCTCTCCATCACACCCTAGAGGACCCAGAAGGAATGTTTAAATCAGGTTATTTGAAACACCAGCCTTGCTTTGGTTTAAAAGAAGCTACAGACTGTTTTCAATTAAGCTTTTTTCATTACTTCTTTATCCTCTTTATTCAATATAATCTACAGGTTATTTCTTTTGCTTGACAGTGATCAGCTTGTGAGAGGCACGGTTAGCATACGCTTAATCTATAACGTCTGTAATAAACAAGCACATCGGTTCAAGCCACTGAACAGACAATGTTTCAGCACAGCTTAAGATGTCTGGAAGTATTACATGCTGGTGAATACAGAGCCCAAAATCCTCACCATCTAGTATTGCTGGGTCAAGAGGGAGTAGTTTGTCCCCAAAGCAGCTTTCCCATCCAGTAAGGGTATAGTAAGTCACACTCACACAGCTCTCTACTTCGTAAAACAATGTTTAAGATACTGTGACAACCACCACCAACGTTTGGGCTGTGGGAGAGTCAGGGGGTGAGGAGGGATGCATAGTATTATGGGAGTCCTCTTCGTGCCGGTCTCCACTCCACCTGACTGGTCCACAATCCAGAGCCCAGATCTGTTTCATTATATTTAATGTTAAAGTTTTTTGCTGCTATTAATAGTTGGATTGTGCGATTGCCTTGTTGTTTAACTGTTGTGGAGAACAAGTCTGAGTTTCTTACTGCAGTGAACTAAAGAATATTACCTGGTAGTTGTCAGTAGCATCTCCTAGGAGTCCTCCAAAAGTGATGGCATTGGTGACGCAACCCAAGTAAATGAAAACCACAGCTGAGATGGATTGAATGTGAAAGCCCTCATAGAAGTCACTCAGCAGCCATGGTAGCTTCCGTTTGACATCAAGACAAAGACCACCGCAGAATCTACATCACATGCACAACATCAAGCCAAATATTGTAAACAACACCACTGATGTGCAAATCCATAAAGGCAGAGAATGTGATCAAACTTCATGGCCAACCTCCCAGTGAATGTCAGTTCCTCTCCTAGTTCATGAGAGGGAGGCATTTCTTCATCATTGTCAGCTGCCAGTCCTCTTCCTCCCGCACTTCCATTTGCCTGCCCTAACTCATTTAATGAAAAAACTGATTTCCTGCAAAGAGAGAGTGAACTAAGTTTGTTATCTCAATGCCTATAACAGTATAGCTACAAAGCCAGTGTACTGTCATTAATGTCTACAGTCCAGATGGCATCAAAACTATGGTCCACATGGTCTAAATGTCCCATACCTCATCTCTGCTGAAGGCACTTTCTTTGGTGGTTCAATACGAATCTTCGGGTCCCACTCTCCTGGAGGAAGCACAGTCACTTCATCCAGAAATTCATCAAGGCCTGCAATCAAGTCCTCACGATCCCTGGCCTGATATGCCACACTGCTGAAGAGCTGGAGAGACCAGGAGGAGGAAACTTCCTTACTACAAAATATGTTCTTGGGTTGTTGGTGATTAAAGTATTGCATAGCATCTCCTTCAGTTTAGCAATGACGAAAAAAGCTACTGAAAATATTTTTGCTGATATTTTTTCCAAGATCATTATGACACTGTATTCAGTCTTATGTACATAAGACATGTTAACAAACATGTCACTGTAACTTGTTCAAGTGTTTTCAAACTCTTTTATTAAAATTCATAAGCAGTTTACAATCTAAAAGTTTTTTATCTATCTTTATTTAAAAGTAGAGTCATGATGTAGGCTCAAAGATTCATGCACAAGAAGTTTGAGGAACAGCAATAACAGACTATATGCAAAACACCTTTAATCTCCTGTGCCTCTAACTACTTAGATCTGGAGAAAATAAAATGTCTGCTGCTGCTTACATCATCAACCATAAGAGTGGCGATGGCCCGGCCGATCTCAATGTAGGACTTGACTTTACCGTGAGGACCAAGCAACACAAAGAGAAACCTAGTAAAAAAACAACAGAGACAGCTGAAAGTGCTGAATGGTCCAGTACTGAATGGTCCAGAGTTGTCCAGGACTGGAGTACAGATGCATGGAGATGTGAAAGCTTTACTGAGCTTCACCTGGTTGGCACAGGAACTTCGGTCAAGCCGCCTAACGTAGTGGCTTGAGCAAGACGGACCAAGGCCACAAAGGGCTTGTCCAGGAATTCCACCTCTCCAATCAGCACATTAGAGGCCTCAGCGTCTTTGGGTATTTTCTTCATAAACTTGTTCTTGAGCTGTTGAGCAGAATTACAATGAGGTGAACCATTATGGACTTAGAAGTACAAACAGGTAACAAACACAAAGTACACAAGTGAAGCTGGTCCAAGTACTATGTCACACCTCATTAGACACTATGAACTAAATCGTTCTATTCTCCTAAATACAGAGCCCTGAGGTGTACATGAGCATAATAATAGCATAACATTGGTATTATGACCACCAAGTATTTTTTTAGGTATATGCACACATATTCATACACAAGTACACAAGCTGACATCTTAACACTGTGTTTTTGTCCCCAGGGAACACGTGGCCATGGAATGGTTGGTGCTTAGGTTCAAATCGCCTCTTAAGCTCATAATATTGGTTTTAGAGTAACTTTCTGCCTGAACTAAACAAGCTCCTTTCTCTTGTTCTGACCCCGTCTTGCCTCCTTTTGTGGCCCCTTGCTACCATTTCAGTGTACAGGCTCACATACGGGGTAGAAGTAGGATGGTACTCTGTGTCCCAGTGGTTCATGGGAACTGGGTTGTGTTCCAGTGGGACAGTAGTCTTACAGTACCCTTTATAAACAGTCACAACGGTTCATTTTTCCTGCATCATTAGCATACTATGTAAGATAACATTTAAAAAATCAAAAAAAGATCAATGTGACCATTCTGTTTGTGAATGTATAATGGACACCTTTTTTGCGTCCACCTACCACTTTAAATGAGGGACAGATAACAGGCTTTGATTAGTCACAGGGGGATAAAACATTTATCAAATATCAGGTTTTACCAAAGATTAGGGAAAGAAATCCCTCTGGTGAGGTACAAGTAGACATTGAAAAGTCACCTGAGACCACAAAATCAATAATCTCCTGATCACCCAATCATTTATTTACGTTCCCTGGAGTTTTCCAGAAAATGGTTAGACATTTCAATCTCGATACTCGATACTAGTTGATACTGTGAGGAAATATTTTATTTTCACATATTAAATGTACTCAAAATGTTTCTCCAACATTTTATTCTTGGATGAATTGTTGCTTGTCTACTACTACTTCCACAAATACCAGCTGAACAAAAATGGCCATGGCTTTGGTCATGACAAAATGTCACAGTTGAGAACTCTGGCTTGAAAAATGGCAATGAAGCTGATGAAAACTTGGGAAGGGCGGTTTTGTGACTGGGCAAAGCAGCATGTACAGAGAGGGAGGAGAAACATCAAAGCAAACGGGGCATGTCACTCTCAGGGGCAGAAACTCATTAAAGTGTGCTCAGGCTCATACAGTGAGGCGATCACCTCTACTCTGAACCCCAACAGGGAGAAGTGTAGCCGTCTGCTTCCCACAAACACCCTTCTCTCTCCCTGCCAGGATTTTACATGAAGGGACTTACTTTCTTACATTCTTTCTATTTTGGATTATTTAATATTTGGTAAAATAATCTAAGAAATCAAAGGAAAATAAAAGATTAAGCCACCCCCCATTAGTGTTGACATAAAAGATTTCCTTAACCCTTTCTCCTTCTTTTTGGTGTCAGTTCAGTTGAGTGTGTAACTTCCTGGCCAGGGCTCTTTTGTATAAGAGATTTTTTCTCAGTGTGAATTTTACCCTTCTTTAGAAAGGGTTTAATAATGAAATGTCCGTTTGTCAGTCTGTGCGGATATTTGAAAACTCTGCAGATCCCTGTCACCTTCCTCCCTTAAACCGGAACATTCCGGGCATGTGCCCTGCACTAACAAACTCCAGCCATGCCCACTTTCACAGCCCTGTGAAGTGCAAAACTGCTTCTCTCACCAAAATTTCCAAATTAACACCAACTCTCTAGTTTGTACCAACCAATGCCAGTTCAAGTAGTGGCTGGCACAACTCTTGCTAATTCTGTCCCAATATACACACAATGATTCAACACAGACACTCAGACACACAGAATACACTAAGTTTCCCTTCTCTTTTTTCCTAGAAAAAAACCCCAAGAACAACCACCCATACCTGGTAAGTGCTTGGAGTGACTGAGATGTCATTCATGCTATAGCTCTGATCATGATCTGAAACATAGATAGATAGATAGACACTTTCCTGATTGTAACAGCATAAAACAATGTCATCATCAATGCTAACAAGCCTAATAATCACATTGTCATATTACTCAAACATTTCTTTATCACAAAAAAAAAAAATCTCAAACATAAAAAACTTAATATGTGCTATACACCCATTTTTCTTTCCAGATGACATAAGGTATTCCAACAAGAAAAAAAAAACATGCTTGGTCATGTGACATGCTGTGTGCTATCTCCTAACAGGAGTTTCTATAAGATCAACCATAGGAGCATAAAAAGCACAGTTGGACCCTTAGAACAGAAAACCACATGTTTGGAGCCAGAAAGGGGGGAGGGTGTGCAGAGAAGCACAGACTCACAAAGCTTTCCCAGATTCCTACTCTGCCAGCCTTGCAGGTCCTCTGTGGAACGATGGAAGCTGGATGCATAGCATGGACTGCGACTAGGACTGCGGTCTGATACAGACCAGAGGTCAGAGAGGAAGCAAGAAAGAAAGGAGCAGTGTGGCATAGAGAGCTTGGGATAGGGTTGGGGGTGATTAACATGAGATGAAGGAATCAAAAAGAAAATTTCAAAGTGTTCGTGACGATATTACTTTGATTAATGGTTAATTATGTGTTTGAACTGTTTATTGGCAAAGTAGGACAGAAGGAATCTGCTATAGCTGTTAATTTACAGCTAACAGCTAGCAACGCCCGAATGAGACCTTTGTTTGTGGGACTGGGTTTTCTGATGTCGGCCAGGGAACGATGGATGGGCTTCTTGGTCTGGTGTCGATGCTTCCTTAGCAGGACAAACCTGATCTTCTCTCCGAGCTCTGGAGTAATCACGCCACCCCACACCTGTTTATCCACTATCTCATCTGGACAAGAGAATGATGCAAAGTTACAGATTTACCATAAAGAAAAAGCAAACACACAAACACAAGTTCCTTGGAGATGTCATTCTTCTCACTGTGACTCGTCGCCCTCTTTGCTGGATGGTAAAGAAAAAAACCCACCGACAATCTGAGGTAGAGAGTAGGCTGCCAGGTCCAGCAAGATACTGCCAGTCTGCAAACAGGTCCGTAGCTCAAACAGGCTGTGCAGTGAGAGCGTGGAAACGTGGGGCTTGCTCCACCTCTCTCCACCCTCCTCCACCTTCTCTTCAAATTTCACCCACCTGAGGGAACAGAAAAACTTTCAACAGTTATAATGACAATTGTGTTTGAACAATTGTGTAATTAGTAGAGGGGGGGGGGTGTTAATGCAGATCCCAAAAACAGCAGAAAACATAATCACAACTGAAATTAGCACAAAAACATGTTCCTTCATATTACTCTAGCTGTCAAGTTACCTGGCAGATTCCTTCCACTCCAGTTCACCACCTTCTTCATGCTGCAGTGTGTCCATCTCAGTGAAGAGCGTTGGTGTGGGGCCGTCTTCCACTCTAAGAATACAACGCAGTCTCTCTGCAGCAGGAGAGACTAGCATTGCACACACACACATAAACACACACACAAACACACACATAAGCGTGTGCACACGCACACACACACACACACACACACACACACACAC
This sequence comes from Tenebrosternarchus preto, assembly GCA_025802075.1. NCBI lineage: Eukaryota > Metazoa > Chordata > Actinopteri > Gymnotiformes > Apteronotidae > Tenebrosternarchus > Tenebrosternarchus preto. Next base: position 14,997,464 of record JAOYMR010000014.1, read on the forward strand.
ACATACACACACACAATCACAAACACACACATAAGCATGTGCACACACACACATGCACACACACACACACAAACACACATAAAGTCACAGGATATAATACAGATCAGCACCAAGTGATTACATATTCAACCTAACATTCCTGAGAGAACAAAGCTATCATATCAGTACCTTTAGCAAACAGTAAAATTGCTACATATCAAATGTTGCATACTTTTTCATTCAGTCTACATTTTCTTTAATGACTATTGCTGTTATACATTTTTTTTTGCAGCATCTTTGAGTTCCAGTCTAAGGACATCAATAGCCCTGCCGTGCCTCTGCTGTTTCAGCAGTGTACAGTCTAACTGCTAAGAATAAAGAAAGCTAGTAATGAGCTGAAAGCTCACAGTTGCCTCTAAATCAGACTGAGCAATCTACAAACCACAAACTGACCCACTATGCCTTTGAAATGGTGATGCACTATACAAAAACTAAACATAAATTCATTTGAATTTATATTATATGTGTTTATGTTTTTTTTAGTTTGTTTAATGTTTACAAAAAATTCAGATCTTTATGTTTTATTTTCTTCTGCTGTTTATATATAGACCTTCAAGTACCACCAAGGAACCTGTTTTAATCTAATTAAATGAGTGATTTTATGATGTATGTAGCTGTGATAAAGCTGGGTCTATTCTACATGAGGACCAATCAGGCCAGTCAAACATTCAAAGAATCAAAAGTGACACTGACTTCAAATCAGTGATCAGGGAAAATGTCCACTGATCACAGATTAGCCACAACCTTCTGGATAAGTGTGAGTTTCTTACTCGGTTCTTCTAGGCTGCCTACATTGAAGGCCTGGGGAATTATTACACCTGGGGGATAATTACACCTGGGTGTTTTTCTCTAGGCACTGACTGGTTTGTAATCCTACTGAACCTGAGCATAGAGATGTGATACTGAGCATAGAGATGTCTGCCTGTGGTAATGCCATTTTACTACTGTGGCTTATTGTACGCATCTGCTTTTCAGCCATTAATAACCTTGTTGCATTGTTTTTTTTTAAAAATGCAGTAAATGAAAGTTTACTAGGCTCAGTTAAGAGATATGGCTACATAGAAAGAGATGAGTGATTCAGCACTTCAGAGAGAAGAAATTTGCCTGACTGAGTATGTTGACTTTACTCAGAACACACTTTGGCCGAGTTCCTAGCAGTGATTGCTTCTGTAAGGTACCTTACATCAACAACATGAATTACATTAATGCCACCCCCCAAAAAATGAACATCTCTCAAACATTCAAATTTTAAAAAAGAAGAGAACACTAAGCGCAGTGCAATACATTATGTCTCCTTCTCTTATGCTTATCTATAGACTTTCATTTACCACCAGAGAACCTGTTTGAGGGAAAACATATAGGAGGGTGAGACGAAGATAGCAGAGTCAAGAAAAGCTTTTTGTGAACGGCCATGAGTTAACTTTTAAAGATACCTGGTAGAGTAATGGAGGAGCCCAGGCTGGTTGAGAGTGAATGAACAGAGTCAAGAACACTGTGTGACACAGCTTGTGAGTCAGAGCTTTCTTGATCCTTATCCATCCTTCAATTATTTCATAAATGTTCACGAATATTGCAGGAATATTTGATGCGTGCGCCCTAATCACAGATCGCTCTTCTCCTTTGTCCTTCTCGATTATTCCTCTTTAGGAACTTTTCATTGTTCCCATGTTCTGTTCTTTCTTCTCCACTTTGTAGTGCATTTAAGCTCTTTTGCATCAGCATGGCATTTCTTGCTGATTAGGTTGGGCTGTTTTGCCTTCTGTGCTCTTTGTTCAGAACATTAGCAATGCTGAAATCCAGACCAGACCGGAGTGCTTTATGCTTGAAGGACTTAACAAGAGCTCTCCCTCCTCCTCTTTCTCCTCCTCCAGTGAGCCCTACTCTGATGTCTGGCCACTCTTGTCTATGTTTATACTGCGTTACATACCTATGTCCAGTTACAGATTCATTTTGAATGGTGCCAAGTACAGTTTGTGTTATGTATCTACAAGTTCTTCATTAATTTGGATTTTGTAAATTGATTTTTCTTTTTTTTGGAGGGGGTGTTTTTCTGTCTGACCATCCCTCTTTATACACCAACCCACCTTGGCTGTTTGTTGCAAAAAAAAAACTCTAATTTTTTGTCTCTTTCATTCTTACCATTTTTTGTCTCTTACCATTCTTTTGGTATGCTCAGGAGTGTTTGTATTTTTGGAGACTTGGTGATCTCAAGGTGCAAACAACATCTACAGTTCCCTGATCATGATTCATGAAGATGTCTTTTCTTGTTGAACCACCCTCACTGTTCATGGGTCCCTTGCATCTTCTTCCAGCCCCGTTCATTGCTGTCCCAGTTTTCTGCTTCTAAATGATTGCACAGTGGACATAAGCAATTGTAGTGTCATGTCGCGTTGGGCTCGCAGGCCAAGCGCCACGCCCACTTCCATTTCCATCCGCCAACTGCCTCGTTCCCAATCACCAGTTTACCAGCTACAGCTGGGCTCCATTACTACTAATCATCATCCCTCTGCTTATAAGCACACAGGTCTCGCCAACCCTTTGCTGCACATTCGCTTATCCAAGGACTACCGAGCCTGCGGACTTCCGTAATTCCCAGCCTTGTTCTTACGCCTTGTGTGCCAGCCTATTTATGTTAATATATTAGAGTTCTGTCAACAGAACTCCCGCTAGCTAAATACAGCCATTGGCTGTCTTTGTGTTGCTTGCCTTGATTCTGTTGTTGTGTATCTGTAGTCAACATTAAACAGTATGTTTCCTACAGACTCACCTTCCGCTCCCTCCTTGCCACCATTACGTGTAGGAATGTAGCTTTTGTGTACAGGTATTGGTAAAGATCAACATATATTTGTCTCACTTCATTTGTGTTGATGCTGATGAACGGAAAATGAAGTTTCACCTGTGTCACCTTATATTTTTAGTGCACTAAAACCAGCAGTCATGGATAAACAATTAAGAGCTTTCAATGTCTGAGGCAAACTTTAAAAAGTAATATATAAATTGGATCATACCTCTGTTAGAAAGTATTAAAAATTTCTAAGTGGCCCAGTAACGTTTTTGAAAAAAGTATTTTTTATGTTCTTCTTTAGAATACTTTTACTACAGAAATTAAACTTTTGCTTTCTTTATCTAGGGTGTCAGTAATTGTGTGTGTGTGTGTGGTACAATAGTTTAAGACTAAGCCTAAACTTCCCACAAGACCGTCATCCTTGACTGTTCATGCAAAAGCAGAAATTGGTGTAGTTGAAATCTACCAGTAATTGGTAACCTACTAATCTACTAGACAAGAGTAATTTGTGATCTCCTTGAAAAAAACAGGACCAGTTTGTGATCTACTAGACAAAAACAATACCAGGGACCCAAAACCAGTCAAATCACATCTGTATTCAACACAGGTGTGCAGAATGCCATCTCAGAACACACCAGATATTAGAACTGGGCTGTAACAGCCAAAGACCATTTCAGAAGCTTCCAGTGTGGAACAAGAATGCATGACTCCAGCGGAGCAAGGCGCATCAAAACTGGAGCATTGAGGATTATAAAGAAAAACTGGCCCGCTGAGCAAATCCAGGTTTCTTTTGTGCAACGTTGATGGAATGAACTGGATGTGCCGAGCCGTTGGTGTGAGTAGTACAGGCCAGTGGTCACAGTGGACCATGAACATGCCCACAAATACCCACTGAAAAATGTCTTTCAACATGACTGATTACGAGGTTTATCCCTCCATGGCAGCAGTTCATTAGAGGAACACATCTGATCAATACATGCTCAAGGAAACTTATGGTTTCCCTAGATGGTTCCAGGAATAAGACAACAAGTCTCTAGATCTCACCACTTTATCTATGTATCTTTACGATGAAGTGGAAATGACTGTTTACAGAGAACTGTTCTGCTGCAAAACTGAGACAACTACACAACACAATCAAGATACAATCAAGACACTATCCAATAAGCTGGCAACTGTATATACATATATATATGCAGAGCTGTTGTGGATTTGCTGTTTCATACAAAGTCTTGTCATCACCATCACTCTGATTATCATCTACAGTAGGAACTTAGAGCTGGTCAACCTGGACAATAGAATGGCTTCAGCCTAGAGAATATAAAAGACACTGGGGTCAGAACTCCCATCAGACAGCCTCACCATCAGTAGACCACAGAAAGTCATCCCCGTTATGATGCTGTCTCCATGATCTGCACCATAGAGATCGTGGCCACTGCATCAATACCTCGCCCATTTCAGTCATGCAGGAGAAAAGGCATCTTCAGCCTCTACAAACCCTCTGGTTCTTTTCTCCAACTTGGCACCCTGTTGTCTACCAGGCCTGCCTGCCACGGGCCCCTTCTTGAACGTGAATGTATGCAGATGTCATTATATGACATGAGTGATTTGTGCATAGAAATGGCACTTTGTAAAGCATAGGAAGCCTAAAAACTCACAGGTGGAGTTAACTTCTGAGAGGCACTCGTTGGAGTCACGTTCACCCTCATCTAAATCATAGCGTTCCTCATCTTCGTGGAGTTTGTGACGGCTGGAGCATCTGTCACGTTTCCTGTGGTAGTGGCTGTTCCGCGATGTGCGCCTGTATCGCCGATGCTTCCGCCTACAGTCCCTCAACACCGGAACTATAAACTTAGAGGATAAAGAGGACAGGTGTTGCATCAAAACAAAAATTTGTAATTGATAAACATTATTGGCAGCCATGCGCAAGTTTAGGACATTTCAAATGTATGTCTTAACTGGAAAAAAAACCCCAAACAAACGACAGCGCCGATGGTACTGGCTGAAGGTAATCAACCGATGACTAGCTTAGTTTTTCACCTGCAATGCAAGTCAGTGTGGAAATTGTTCTTGTGAAAATTGCATCAATTTTTCTGTTCACTGGGGTTTAAAGATCTGACTTTGATCAACTGGGTCAATCTCATTTGATATGATATGAGGTCACATATAAAATGTGTCTATTTGTCTCTCTTTAGCATTAGAGAAGAGCCAGATTCATTTCTTAAAGATTGCTGAAGTGATCAGACAGTCAGTCATGGTCTTCCCATGTTCCTCTGGTTGACCACAGGCACATCCTCATTAAGCATGTCATTATGTGCAGGGAACACAGTTCCTAAGGACAGAGCTACAATTTCCCACTTGAAAATGTATGCAAGTCATCTTGATTCAAATTAGTTTCCTAATTAACAAGACTGGAATCTTTTAAATATGTGAGATTAATTCATACGGATCAAGCCACATTAACTAAGGTAAGTACCTGTAAGTATAGTCAGTGTGATTGGTCTCCACACGGTGCATGTCAAACCCATCACACCTACTCTAATTATATTACACAACACTGGGTAGCACACCTTCATCATAGCATGTGCTGGGATCACTTCTTCGGCTGCAATGATAATCATAATCCATTCTGTGTAGAGAGACAGAAATATATAGAAGTTAGAGAATCCACTAACTCTGGACTATAAACATATACACACACACACACACACACATGTTTACATATACACTGCTCAAAAAAAATAAAGGGACCACTCAAATAACACATCCTAGATCTGAATGAAATTCTCTTTGAATACTTTGTTCTGTACAAAGTTGAATGTGCCGACAACAAAATCACACAAAAATCAATGAAAATCAAATTTATTAACCAATGGAGGCCTGGATTTGGAGTCACACACAAAATTAAAGTGGAAAAACACACTACAGGCTGATCCATCTTTAATGTAATGTCCTTAAAACAAGTCAAAATGAAACTCAGTATTGTGTGTGGCCTCCATGTGCCTGTATGACCTCCCTACAACGCCAGGGCATCCTGATGAGGCGGCGGATGGTCTCCTGAGAGATCTACTCCCAGACCTGGATTAAAGCATCTGCCAACTCCTGGACAGTCTGTGATGCAACGTGATGTTGGTGGATGGAGCGAGACATGATGTCCCAGATGGGCTCAATCGGATTCAGGTCTGGGGAACGGGCGGGCCAGTCCATAGCTTCAATGCCGTCATCTTGCAGGAACTGCTGACACACTCCAGCCACATGAGGTCTAGCATTGTCTTGCATTAGGAGGAACCCAGGGCCAACCGCACTAGCATATGGTCTCACAAGGGGTCTGATGATTTCATCTCGGTACCTAATGGCAGTCAGGATACCTCTGGCGAGCACATGGAGGGCTGTGCGGCCCTCCAAAGAAATGCTACCCCACACCATTACTGACCCACTGCCAAACCAGTCATGCTGAAGGATGTTGCAGGCAGCAGATCGCTCTCCACGCCGTCTCCAGACTCTGTTACGTCTGTCACGTGCTCAATGTGAACCTGCTTTCATCTGTGAAGAGCACAGGGCACCAGTGGCGAATTTGCCAATCCTGGTGTTCTCTGGCAAATGCCAAGCGTCCTGCACGGTGTTGGGCTGTGAGCACAACCCCCACCTGTGGACGTTGGGCCCTCATACCGTTGGGCGACTCATGGAGTCGGTTTCTAACCGTTTGTGCAGACACATGCACATTTGTGGCCTGCTGGAGGTCATTTTGCAGGGCTCTGGCAGTGCTCCTCCTGTTCCTCCTTGCACAAAGGTGGAGGTAGCGGTCCTGCTGCTCGGTTGTTGCCCTCCTATGGCCTCCTCCACCTCTCCTTGTGTACTGGCCTGTCTCCTGGTAGCACCTCCAGCCTCTGGACACTACGCTGACAGACACAGCAAACCTTCTTACCACAGCTCGCATTGATGTGCCATCCTGGATGAGCTGCACTACCTGAGCCAGTTGTGTGGGTTGTAGAGTCCGTGCTACCACGAGTGTGAAAGCACCACCAACATTCAAAAGTGACCAAAACATCAGCCAGAATGCATAGGTACTGAGAAGTGATTTGTGGTCCCCACCTGCAGAATCAAGTGTGTCTTGCTAATTGCCAATAATTTCCACCTGTTGTCTATTCCTTTTGCACAACAGCATGTGAAATTGATTGTCAGTGATGCTTCCTAAGTAGACAGTTTGATTTCACAGAAGTTTGATTTACTTGGAGTTATATTGTGTTGTTTAAGTGTTCCCTTTATTTTTTTGAGCAGGGTATATATATATATATATATGTCCTATGACATCAGAGTCAGCAGTCCAGTCATCTTTCTTTTTTCACGAGGTGTGTCAGTAAATGATCAGTCGATACAGTTCATTCCTGCCATGTATGCAGTAATTACTGAATTAAGTTAGATCTCACTAAAATGCATGTTCACAAAAAAACAAACAAGCAAAAAAGGATGTATAAAAAGACACGGAGAGATTTCTCAAATAAGTCAAATTTCTGAAATTTACATCTGGTGCAGTGAATATAGTGTTCATGGACTTAATACATGCAAAACATTTAAGAGAAAACATATATATATATATATATATATATAGCAAAGAACATTCTGGCAAAGGTTTTGTTGTGAGATAGTAGCACACGTGTGTAATCAGTGCCGTTAGATATGTGCCCTTCATGCTGAACTTCACAGCAACTACTGTGCAAACAGATAATTGGAACGGACAGCTTTATCGATTAGCCTGGAAGAGTCTGCATGATTGCAGTGGAAGCAAATATACTAATTCAATGCTGCAGTCCCAGTTTCATTTTCTTTTCAAGAGTGTGAATATTAAGTTAGTAAGTGCTTCTCAAATACAGAACAGGAGTAATTCATAAGCCTAGATAAAGAGTGTGTATACTGGGAACCTAAAACTTCACAAAGTTATTTTTGTCCAGCTAAAAATTGTTCAGTGTTTGCTTTCCACCACTTACTAAATGTTCATATTAAATAGCTGTAGGCATATCATTTATAATATATTAACTTCAGCATAGATATTCATCACACACAAAGCACAAA